>BJCG01004538.1:0-61712 GCA_005406145.1 Prunus yedoensis
CGATTCCAAAACTTGGGGCAACATCATAATAGGTGGGAGGAGTCCATTTGGTGAGTTTGGAGTGAAATCCAATAGCTAGAACTAAGCAAAACACCAACCACTCCATGTAAGGAACGAACTGGGTGCGAACCTTGAATTGGTCCAATTTCATTCACCATATTGATTTCGATCGATTCCAAACTTGGGCAAACATCATAATACGTGGGAGGAGTCATTTGGTGAGTTTGGAGGGAAATCCAATAGCTAGAACTAGCAAACACCAACCACTCCATGTAAGGAACGAACTGGGTGCGAACTTGAATTGTCCAATTTCTTACACCTATTGATTTCGGATCGATTCAAAACTTGGGCAACATCATAATAAGGTGGGAGGAGTCATTTGGTGAGTTTGGAGTGAAATCCAATCGCTAGAACTAAGCAAAAACACCAACCACTCCATGTAAGGAACGAACTGGTGCGAACTTGAATTGTCCAATTTCTTACACCTATTGATTTCGGATCGATTCC
Organism: Prunus yedoensis; assembly: GCA_005406145.1. NCBI lineage: Eukaryota > Viridiplantae > Streptophyta > Magnoliopsida > Rosales > Rosaceae > Prunus > Prunus yedoensis. The sequence continues at coordinate 508 of BJCG01004538.1, forward strand.
AAAACTTGGGCAACATCATAATAAGGTGGGAGGAGTCATTTGGTGAGTTTGGAGTGAAATCCAATAGCTAGAACTAAGCAAAACACCAACCACTCCATGTAAGGAACGAACTGGGTGCGAACTTGAATTGTCCAATTTCTTACACCTATTGATTTCGGATCGATTCCAAAACTTGGGCAACATCATAATAAGGTGGGAGGAGTCATTTGGTGAGTTTGGAGTGAAATCCAATAGCTAGAACTAAGCAAAACACCAACCACTCCATGTAAGGAACGAACTGGGTGCGAACTTGAATTGTCCAATTTCTTACACCTATTGATTTCGGATCGATTCCAAAACTTGGGCAACATCATAATAAGGTGGGAGGAGTCATTTGTGAGTTTGGAGTGAAATCCAATAGCTAGAACTAAGCAAAACACCAACCACTCCATGTAAGGAACGAACTGGGTGCGAACTTGAATTGTCCAATTTCTTACACCTATTGATTTCGATCGATTCCAAAACTTGGGCAACATCATAATAAGGTGGGAGGAGTCATTTGGTGAGTTTGGAGTGAAATCCAATAGCTAGAACTAAGCAAAACACCAACCACTCCATGTAAGGAACGAACTGGGTGCGAACTTGAATTGTCCAATTTCTTACACCTATTGATTTCGGATCGATTCCAAAACTTGGGCAACATCATAATAAGGTGGGAGGAGTCATTTGGTGAGTTTGGAGTGAAATCCAATCGCTAGAACTAATGCAAAACACCAACCACTCCATGTAAGGAACGAACTGGGTGCGAACTTGAATTGTCCAATTTCTTACACCTATTGATTTCGGATCGATTCCAAAACTTGGGCAACATCATAATAAGGTGGGAGGAGTCATTTTGTGAGTTTGGAGTGAAATCCAATAGCTAGAACTAAGCAAAACACCAACCACTCCATGTAAGGAACGAACTGGGTGCGAACTTGAATTGTCCAATTTCTTACACCTATTGATTTCGGATCGATTCCAAAACTTGGGCAACATCATAATAAGGTGGGAGGAGTCATTTGGTGAGTTTGGAGTGAAATCCAATAGCTAGAACTAATGCAAAACACCAACCACTCCATGTAAGGAACGAACTGGGTGCGAACTTGAATTGTCCAATTTCTTACACCTATTGATTTCGGATCGATTCCAAAACTTGGGCAACATCATAATAAGGTGGGAGGAGTCATTTGTGAGTTTGGAGTGAAATCCAATAGCTAGAACTAAGCAAAACACCAACCACTCCATGTAAGGAACGAACTGGGTGCGAACTTGAATTGTCCAATTTCTTACACCTATTGATTTCGGATCGATTCCAAAACTTGGGCAACATCATAATAAGGTGGGAGGAGTCATTTGGTGAGTTTGGAGTGAAATCCAATAGCTAGAACTAAGCAAAACACCAACCACTCCATGTAAGGAACGAACTGGGTGCGAACTTGAATTGTCCAATTTCTTACACCTATTGATTTCGGATCGATTCCAAAACTTGGGCAACATCATAATAAGGTGGGAGGAGTCATTTGGTGAGTTTGGAGTGAAATCCAATAGCTAGAACTAAGCAAAACACCAACCACTCCATGTAAGGAACGAACTGGGTGCGAACTTGAATTGTCCAATTTCTTACACCTATTGATTTCGGATCGATTCCAAAACTTGGGCAACATCATAATAAGGTGGGAGGAGTCATTTGGTGAGTTTGGAGTGAAATCCAATAGCTAGAACTAAGCAAAACACCAACCACTCCATGTAAGGAACGAACTGGGTGCGAACTTGAATTGTCCAATTTCTTACACCTATTGATTTCGGATCGATTCCAAAACTTGGGCAACATCATAATAAGGTGGGAGGAGTCATTTGGTGAGTTTGGAGTGAAATCCAATAGCTAGAACTAAGCAAAACACCAACCACTCCATGTAAGGAACGAACTGGGTGCGAACTTGAATTGTCCAATTTCTTACACCTATTGATTTCGGATCGATTCCAAAACTTGGGCAACATCATAATAAGGTGGGAGGAGTCATTTGGTGAGTTTGGAGTGAAATCCAATAGCTAGAACTAAGCAAAACACCAACCACTCCATGTAAGGAACGAACTGGGTGCGAACTTGAATTGTCCAATTTCTTACACCTATTGATTTCGGATCGATTCCAAAACTTGGGCAACATCATAATAAGGTGGGAGGAGTCATTTGGTGAGTTTGGAGTGAAATCCAATAGCTAGAACTAAGCAAAACACCAACCACTCCATGTAAGGAACGAACTGGGTGCGAACTTGAATTGTCCAATTTCTTACACCTATTGATTTCGGATCGATTCCAAAACTTGGGCAACATCATAATAAGGTGGGAGGAGTCATTTGGTGAGTTTGGAGTGAAATCCAATAGCTAGAACTAAGCAAAACACCAACCACTCCATGTAAGGAACGAACTGGGTGCGAACTTGAATTGTCCAATTTCTTACACCTATTGATTTCGGATCGATTCCAAAACTTGGGCAACATCATAATAAGGTGGAGGAGTCATTTGGTGAGTTTGGAGTGAAATCCAATAGCTAGAACTAAGCAAAACACCAACCACTCCATGTAAGGAACGAACTGGGTGCGAACTTGAATTGTCCAATTTCTTACACCTATTGATTTCGGATCGATTCCAAAACTTGGGCAACATCATAATAAGGTGGGAGGAGTCATTTGGTGAGTTTGGAGTGAAATCCAATAGCTAGAACTAAGCAAAACACCAACCACTCCATGTAAGGAACGAACTGGGTGCGAACTTGAATTGTCCAATTTCTTACACCTATTGATTTCGGATCGATTCCAAAACTTGGGCAACATCATAATAAGGTGGGAGGAGTCATTTGGTGAGTTTGGAGTGAAATCCAATAGCTAGAACTAAGCAAAACACCAACCACTCCATGTAAGGAACGAACTGGGTGCGAACTTGAATTGTCCAATTTCTTACACCTATTGATTTCGGATCGATTCCAAAACTTGGGCAACATCATAATAAGGTGGGAGGAGTCATTTGGTGAGTTTGGAGTGAAATCCAATAGCTAGAACTAAGCAAAACACCAACCACTCCATGTAAGGAACGAACTGGGTGCGAACTTGAATTGTCCAATTTCTTACACCTATTGATTTCGGATCGATTCCAAAACTTGGGCAACATCATAATAAGGTGGAGGAGTCATTTGGTGAGTTTGGAGTGAAATCCAATAGCTAGAACTAAGCAAAACACCAACCACTCCATGTAAGGAACGAACTGGGTGCGAACTTGAATTGTCCAATTTCTTACACCTATTGATTTCGGATCGATTCCAAAACTTGGGCAACATCATAATAAGGTGGGAGGAGTCATTTGGTGAGTTTGGAGTGAAATCCAATAGCTAGAACTAAGCAAAACACCAACCACTCCATGTAAGGAACGAACTGGGTGCGAACTTGAATTGTCCAATTTCTTACACCTATTGATTTCGGATCGATTCCAAAACTTGGGCAACATCATAATAAGGTGGGAGGAGTCATTTGGTGAGTTTGGAGTGAAATCCAATAGCTAGAACTAAGCAAAACACCAACCACTCCATGTAAGGAACGAACTGGGTGCGAACTTGAATTGTCCAATTTCTTACACCTATTGATTTCGGATCGATTCCAAAACTTGGGCAACATCATAATAAGGTGGGAGGAGTCATTTGGTGAGTTTGGAGTGAAATCCAATAGCTAGAACTAAGCAAAACACCAACCACTCCATGTAAGGAACGAACTGGGTGCGAACTTGAATTGTCCAATTTCTTACACCTATTGATTTCGGATCGATTCCAAAACTTGGGCAACATCATAATAAGGTGGGAGGAGTCATTTGGTGAGTTTGGAGTGAAATCCAATAGCTAGAACTAAGCAAAACACCAACCACTCCATGTAAGGAACGAACTGGGTGCGAACTTGAATTGTCCAATTTCTTACACCTATTGATTTCGGATCGATTCCAAAACTTGGGCAACATCATAATAAGGTGGGAGGAGTCATTTGGTGAGTTTGGAGTGAAATCCAATAGCTAGAACTAAGCAAAACACCAACCACTCCATGTAAGGAACGAACTGGGTGCGAACTTGAATTGTCCAATTTCTTACACCTATTGATTTCGGATCGATTCCAAAACTTGGGCAACATCATAATAAGGTGGGAGGAGTCATTTGGTGAGTTTGGAGTGAAATCCAATAGCTAGAACTAAGCAAAACACCAACCACTCCATGTAAGGAACGAACTGGGTGCGAACTTGAATTGTCCAATTTCTTACACCTATTGATTTCGGATCGATTCCAAAACTTGGGCAACATCATAATAAGGTGGGAGGAGTCATTTGGTGAGTTTGGAGTGAAATCCAATAGCTAGAACTAAGCAAAACACCAACCACTCCATGTAAGGAACGAACTGGGTGCGAACTTGAATTGTCCAATTTCTTACACCTATTGATTTCGGATCGATTCCAAAACTTGGGCAACATCATAATAAGGTGGGAGGAGTCATTTGGTGAGTTTGGAGTGAAATCCAATAGCTAGAACTAAGCAAAACACCAACCACTCCATGTAAGGAACGAACTGGGTGCGAACTTGAATTGTCCAATTTCTTACACCTATTGATTTCGGATCGATTCCAAAACTTGGGCAACATCATAATAAGGTGGGAGGAGTCATTTGGTGAGTTTGGAGTGAAATCCAATAGCTAGAACTAAGCAAAACACCAACCACTCCATGTAAGGAACGAACTGGGTGCGAACTTGAATTGTCCAATTTCTTACACCTATTGATTTCGGATCGATTCCAAAACTTGGGCAACATCATAATAAGGTGGGAGGAGTCATTTGGTGAGTTTGGAGTGAAATCCAATAGCTAGAACTAAGCAAAACACCAACCACTCCATGTAAGGAACGAACTGGGTGCGAACTTGAATTGTCCAATTTCTTACACCTATTGATTTCGGATCGATTCCAAAACTTGGGCAACATCATAATAAGGTGGGAGGAGTCATTTGGTGAGTTTGGAGTGAAATCCAATAGCTAGAACTAAGCAAAACACCAACCACTCCATGTAAGGAACGAACTGGGTGCGAACTTGAATTGTCCAATTTCTTACACCTATTGATTTCGGATCGATTCCAAAACTTGGGCAACATCATAATAAGGTGGGAGGAGTCATTTGGTGAGTTTGGAGTGAAATCCAATAGCTAGAACTAAGCAAAACACCAACCACTCCATGTAAGGAACGAACTGGGTGCGAACTTGAATTGTCCAATTTCTTACACCTATTGATTTCGGATCGATTCCAAAACTTGGGCAACATCATAATAAGGTGGGAGGAGTCATTTGGTGAGTTTGGAGTGAAATCCAATAGCTAGAACTAAGCAAAACACCAACCACTCCATGTAAGGAACGAACTGGGTGCGAACTTGAATTGTCCAATTTCTTACACCTATTGATTTCGGATCGATTCCAAAACTTGGGCAACATCATAATAAGGTGGGAGGAGTCATTTGGTGAGTTTGGAGTGAAATCCAATAGCTAGAACTAAGCAAAACACCAACCACTCCATGTAAGGAACGAACAGGGTGCGAACTTGAATTGTCCAATTTCTTACACCTATTGATTTCGGATCGATTCCAAAACTTGGGCAACATCATAATAAGGTGGGAGGAGTCATTTGGTGAGTTTGGAGTGAAATCCAATAGCTAGAACTAAGCAAAACACCAACCACTCCATGTAAGGAACGAACTGGGTGCGAACTTGAATTGTCCAATTTCTTACACCTATTGATTTCGGATCGATTCCAAAACTTGGGCAACATCATAATAAGGTGGGAGGAGTCATTTGGTGAGTTTGGAGTGAAATCCAATAGCTAGAACTATTGCAAAACACCAACCACTCCATGTAAGGAACGAACTGGGTGCGAACTTGAATTGTCCAATTTCTTACACCTATTGATTTCGGATCGATTCCAAAACTTGGGCAACATCATAATAAGGTGGGAGGAGTCATTTGGTGAGTTTGGAGTGAAATCCAATAGCTAGAACTAAGCAAAACACCAACCACTCCATGTAAGGAACGAACTGGGTGCGAACTTGAATTGTCCAATTTCTTACACCTATTGATTTCGGATCGATTCCAAAACTTGGGCAACATCATAATAAGGTGGGAGGAGTCATTTGGTGAGTTTGGAGTGAAATCCAATAGCTAGAACTAAGCAAAACACCAACCACTCCATGTAAGGAACGAACTGGGTGCGAACTTGAATTGTCCAATTTCTTACACCTATTGATTTCGGATCGATTCCAAAACTTGGGCAACATCATAATAAGGTGGGAGGAGTCATTTGGTGAGTTTGGAGTGAAATCCAATAGCTAGAACTAAGCAAAACACCAACCACTCCATGTAAGGAACGAACTGGGTGCGAACTTGAATTGTCCAATTTCTTACACCTATTGATTTCGGATCGATTCCAAAACTTGGGCAACATCATAATAAGGTGGGAGGAGTCATTTTGTGAGTTTGGAGTGAAATCCAATAGCTAGAACTAAGCAAAACACCAACCACTCCATGTAAGGAACGAACTGGGTGCGAACTTGAATTGTCCAATTTCTTACACCTATTGATTTCGGATCGATTCCAAAACTTGGGCAACATCATAATAAGGTGGGAGGAGTCATTTGGTGAGTTTGGAGTGAAATCCAATAGCTAGAACTAAGCAAAACACCAACCACTCCATGTAAGGAACGAACTGGGTGCGAACTTGAATTGTCCAATTTCTTACACCTATTGATTTCGGATCGATTCCAAAACTTGGGCAACATCATAATAAGGTGGGAGGAGTCATTTGGTGAGTTTGGAGTGAAATCCAATAGCTAGAACTAAGCAAAACACCAACCACTCCATGTAAGGAACGAACTGGGTGCGAACTTGAATTGTCCAATTTCTTACACCTATTGATTTCGGATCGATTCCAAAACTTGGGCAACATCATAATAAGGTGGGAGGAGTCATTTGGTGAGTTTGGAGTGAAATCCAATAGCTAGAACTAAGCAAAACACCAACCACTCCATGTAAGGAACGAACTGGGTGCGAACTTGAATTGTCCAATTTCTTACACCTATTGATTTCGGATCGATTCCAAAACTTGGGCAACATCATAATAAGGTGGGAGGAGTCATTTGGTGAGTTTGGAGTGAAATCCAATAGCTAGAACTAAGCAAAACACCAACCACTCCATGTAAGGAACGAACTGGGTGCGAACTTGAATTGTCCAATTTCTTACACCTATTGATTTCGGATCGATTCCAAAACTTGGGCAACATCATAATAAGGTGGGAGGAGTCATTTGGTGAGTTTGGAGTGAAATCCAATAGCTAGAACTAAGCAAAACACCAACCACTCCATGTAAGGAACGAACTGGGTGCGAACTTGAATTGTCCAATTTCTTACACCTATTGATTTCGGATCGATTCCAAAACTTGGGCAACATCATAATAAGGTGGGAGGAGTCATTTGGTGAGTTTGGAGTGAAATCCAATAGCTAGAACTAAGCAAAACACCAACCACTCCATGTAAGGAACGAACTGGGTGCGAACTTGAATTGTCCAATTTCTTACACCTATTGATTTCGGATCGATTCCAAAACTTGGGCAACATCATAATAAGGTGGGAGGAGTCATTTGGTGAGTTTGGAGTGAAATCCAATAGCTAGAACTAAGCAAAACACCAACCACTCCATGTAAGGAACGAACTGGGTGCGAACTTGAATTGTCCAATTTCTTACACCTATTGATTTCGGATCGATTCCAAAACTTGGGCAACATCATAATAAGGTGGGAGGAGTCATTTGGTGAGTTTGGAGTGAAATCCAATAGCTAGAACTAAGCAAAACACCAACCACTCCATGTAAGGAACGAACTGGGTGCGAACTTGAATTGTCCAATTTCTTACACCTATTGATTTCGGATCGATTCCAAAACTTGGGCAACATCATAATAAGGTGGGAGGAGTCATTTGGTGAGTTTGGAGTGAAATCCAATAGCTAGAACTAAGCAAAACACCAACCACTCCATGTAAGGAACGAACTGGGTGCGAACTTGAATTGTCCAATTTCTTACACCTATTGATTTCGGATCGATTCCAAAACTTGGGCAACATCATAATAAGGTGGGAGGAGTCATTTGGTGAGTTTGGAGTGAAATCCAATAGCTAGAACTAAGCAAAACACCAACCACTCCATGTAAGGAACGAACTGGGTGCGAACTTGAATTGTCCAATTTCTTACACCTATTGATTTCGGATCGATTCCAAAACTTGGGCAACATCATAATAAGGTGGGAGGAGTCATTTGGTGAGTTTGGAGTGAAATCCAATAGCTAGAACTAAGCAAAACACCAACCACTCCATGTAAGGAACGAACTGGGTGCGAACTTGAATTGTCCAATTTCTTACACCTATTGATTTCGGATCGATTCCAAAACTTGGGCAACATCATAATAAGGTGGGAGGAGTCATTTGGTGAGTTTGGAGTGAAATCCAATAGCTAGAACTAAGCAAAACACCAACCACTCCATGTAAGGAACGAACTGGGTGCGAACTTGAATTGTCCAATTTCTTACACCTATTGATTTCGGATCGATTCCAAAACTTGGGCAACATCATAATAAGGTGGGAGGAGTCATTTGGTGAGTTTGGAGTGAAATCCAATAGCTAGAACTAAGCAAAACACCAACCACTCCATGTAAGGAACGAACTGGGTGCGAACTTGAATTGTCCAATTTCTTACACCTATTGATTTCGGATCGATTCCAAAACTTGGGCAACATCATAATAAGGTGGGAGGAGTCATTTGGTGAGTTTGGAGTGAAATCCAATAGCTAGAACTAAGCAAAACACCAACCACTCCATGTAAGGAACGAACTGGGTGCGAACTTGAATTGTCCAATTTCTTACACCTATTGATTTCGGATCGATTCCAAAACTTGGGCAACATCATAATAAGGTGGGAGGAGTCATTTGGTGAGTTTGGAGTGAAATCCAATAGCTAGAACTAAGCAAAACACCAACCACTCCATGTAAGGAACGAACTGGGTGCGAACTTGAATTGTCCAATTTCTTACACCTATTGATTTCGGATCGATTCCAAAACTTGGGCAACATCATAATAAGGTGGGAGGAGTCATTTGGTGAGTTTGGAGTGAAATCCAATAGCTAGAACTAAGCAAAACACCAACCACTCCATGTAAGGAACGAACTGGGTGCGAACTTGAATTGTCCAATTTCTTACACCTATTGATTTCGGATCGATTCCAAAACTTGGGCAACATCATAATAAGGTGGGAGGAGTCATTTGGTGAGTTTGGAGTGAAATCCAATAGCTAGAACTAAGCAAAACACCAACCACTCCATGTAAGGAACGAACTGGGTGCGAACTTGAATTGTCCAATTTCTTACACCTATTGATTTCGGATCGATTCCAAAACTTGGGCAACATCATAATAAGGTGGGAGGAGTCATTTGGTGAGTTTGGAGTGAAATCCAATAGCTAGAACTAAGCAAAACACCAACCACTCCATGTAAGGAACGAACTGGGTGCGAACTTGAATTGTCCAATTTCTTACACCTATTGATTTCGGATCGATTCCAAAACTTGGGCAACATCATAATAAGGTGGGAGGAGTCATTTGGTGAGTTTGGAGTGAAATCCAATAGCTAGAACTAAGCAAAACACCAACCACTCCATGTAAGGAACGAACTGGGTGCGAACTTGAATTGTCCAATTTCTTACACCTATTGATTTCGGATCGATTCCAAAACTTGGGCAACATCATAATAAGGTGGGAGGAGTCATTTGGTGAGTTTGGAGTGAAATCCAATAGCTAGAACTAAGCAAAACACCAACCACTCCATGTAAGGAACGAACTGGGTGCGAACTTGAATTGTCCAATTTCTTACACCTATTGATTTCGGATCGATTCCAAAACTTGGGCAACATCATAATAAGGTGGGAGGAGTCATTTGGTGAGTTTGGAGTGAAATCCAATAGCTAGAACTAAGCAAAACACCAACCACTCCATGTAAGGAACGAACTGGGTGCGAACTTGAATTGTCCAATTTCTTACACCTATTGATTTCGGATCGATTCCAAAACTTGGGCAACATCATAATAAGGTGGGAGGAGTCATTTGGTGAGTTTGGAGTGAAATCCAATAGCTAGAACTAAGCAAAACACCAACCACTCCATGTAAGGAACGAACTGGGTGCGAACTTGAATTGTCCAATTTCTTACACCTATTGATTTCGGATCGATTCCAAAACTTGGGCAACATCATAATAAGGTGGGAGGAGTCATTTGGTGAGTTTGGAGTGAAATCCAATAGCTAGAACTAAGCAAAACACCAACCACTCCATGTAAGGAACGAACTGGGTGCGAACTTGAATTGTCCAATTTCTTACACCTATTGATTTCGGATCGATTCCAAAACTTGGGCAACATCATAATAAGGTGGGAGGAGTCATTTGGTGAGTTTGGAGTGAAATCCAATAGCTAGAACTAAGCAAAACACCAACCACTCCATGTAAGGAACGAACTGGGTGCGAACTTGAATTGTCCAATTTCTTACACCTATTGATTTCGGATCGATTCCAAAACTTGGGCAACATCATAATAAGGTGGGAGGAGTCATTTGGTGAGTTTGGAGTGAAATCCAATAGCTAGAACTAAGCAAAACACCAACCACTCCATGTAAGGAACGAACTGGGTGCGAACTTGAATTGTCCAATTTCTTACACCTATTGATTTCGGATCGATTCCAAAACTTGGGCAACATCATAATAAGGTGGGAGGAGTCATTTGGTGAGTTTGGAGTGAAATCCAATAGCTAGAACTAAGCAAAACACCAACCACTCCATGTAAGGAACGAACTGGGTGCGAACTTGAATTGTCCAATTTCTTACACCTATTGATTTCGGATCGATTCCAAAACTTGGGCAACATCATAATAAGGTGGGAGGAGTCATTTGGTGAGTTTGGAGTGAAATCCAATAGCTAGAACTAAGCAAAACACCAACCACTCCATGTAAGGAACGAACTGGGTGCGAACTTGAATTGTCCAATTTCTTACACCTATTGATTTCGGATCGATTCCAAAACTTGGGCAACATCATAATAAGGTGGGAGGAGTCATTTGGTGAGTTTGGAGTGAAATCCAATAGCTAGAACTAAGCAAAACACCAACCACTCCATGTAAGGAACGAACTGGGTGCGAACTTGAATTGTCCAATTTCTTACACCTATTGATTTCGGATCGATTCCAAAACTTGGGCAACATCATAATAAGGTGGGAGGAGTCATTTGGTGAGTTTGGAGTGAAATCCAATAGCTAGAACTAAGCAAAACACCAACCACTCCATGTAAGGAACGAACTGGGTGCGAACTTGAATTGTCCAATTTCTTACACCTATTGATTTCGGATCGATTCCAAAACTTGGGCAACATCATAATAAGGTGGGAGGAGTCATTTGGTGAGTTTGGAGTGAAATCCAATAGCTAGAACTAAGCAAAACACCAACCACTCCATGTAAGGAACGAACTGGGTGCGAACTTGAATTGTCCAATTTCTTACACCTATTGATTTCGGATCGATTCCAAAACTTGGGCAACATCATAATAAGGTGGGAGGAGTCATTTGGTGAGTTTGGAGTGAAATCCAATAGCTAGAACTAAGCAAAACACCAACCACTCCATGTAAGGAACGAACTGGGTGCGAACTTGAATTGTCCAATTTCTTACACCTATTGATTTCGGATCGATTCCAAAACTTGGGCAACATCATAATAAGGTGGGAGGAGTCATTTGGTGAGTTTGGAGTGAAATCCAATAGCTAGAACTAATGCAAAACACCAACCACTCCATGTAAGGAACGAACAGGGTGCGAACTTGAATTGTCCAATTTCTTACACCTATTGATTTCGGATCGATTCCAAAACTTGGGCAACATCATAATAAGGTGGGAGGAGTCATTTGGTGAGTTTGGAGTGAAATCCAATAGCTAGAACTAAGCAAAACACCAACCACTCCATGTAAGGAACGAACTGGGTGCGAACTTGAATTGTCCAATTTCTTACACCTATTGATTTCGGATCGATTCCAAAACTTGGGCAACATCATAATAAGGTGGGAGGAGTCATTTGGTGAGTTTGGAGTGAAATCCAATAGCTAGAACTAAGCAAAACACCAACCACTCCATGTAAGGAACGAACTGGGTGCGAACTTGAATTGTCCAATTTCTTACACCTATTGATTTCGGATCGATTCCAAAACTTGGGCAACATCATAATAAGGTGGGAGGAGTCATTTGGTGAGTTTGGAGTGAAATCCAATAGCTAGAACTAAGCAAAACACCAACCACTCCATGTAAGGAACGAACTGGGTGCGAACTTGAATTGTCCAATTTCTTACACCTATTGATTTCGGATCGATTCCAAAACTTGGGCAACATCATAATAAGGTGGGAGGAGTCATTTGGTGAGTTTGGAGTGAAATCCAATAGCTAGAACTAAGCAAAACACCAACCACTCCATGTAAGGAACGAACTGGGTGCGAACTTGAATTGTCCAATTTCTTACACCTATTGATTTCGGATCGATTCCAAAACTTGGGCAACATCATAATAAGGTGGGAGGAGTCATTTGGTGAGTTTGGAGTGAAATCCAATAGCTAGAACTAAGCAAAACACCAACCACTCCATGTAAGGAACGAACTGGGTGCGAACTTGAATTGTCCAATTTCTTACACCTATTGATTTCGGATCGATTCCAAAACTTGGGCAACATCATAATAAGGTGGGAGGAGTCATTTGGTGAGTTTGGAGTGAAATCCAATAGCTAGAACTAAGCAAAACACCAACCACTCCATGTAAGGAACGAACTGGGTGCGAACTTGAATTGTCCAATTTCTTACACCTATTGATTTCGGATCGATTCCAAAACTTGGGCAACATCATAATAAGGTGGGAGGAGTCATTTGGTGAGTTTGGAGTGAAATCCAATAGCTAGAACTAAGCAAAACACCAACCACTCCATGTAAGGAACGAACTGGGTGCGAACTTGAATTGTCCAATTTCTTACACCTATTGATTTCGGATCGATTCCAAAACTTGGGCAACATCATAATAAGGTGGGAGGAGTCATTTGGTGAGTTTGGAGTGAAATCCAATAGCTAGAACTAAGCAAAACACCAACCACTCCATGTAAGGAACGAACTGGGTGCGAACTTGAATTGTCCAATTTCTTACACCTATTGATTTCGGATCGATTCCAAAACTTGGGCAACATCATAATAAGGTGGGAGGAGTCATTTGGTGAGTTTGGAGTGAAATCCAATAGCTAGAACTAAGCAAAACACCAACCACTCCATGTAAGGAACGAACTGGGTGCGAACTTGAATTGTCCAATTTCTTACACCTATTGATTTCGGATCGATTCCAAAACTTGGGCAACATCATAATAAGGTGGGAGGAGTCATTTGGTGAGTTTGGAGTGAAATCCAATAGCTAGAACTAAGCAAAACACCAACCACTCCATGTAAGGAACGAACTGGGTGCGAACTTGAATTGTCCAATTTCTTACACCTATTGATTTCGGATCGATTCCAAAACTTGGGCAACATCATAATAAGGTGGGAGGAGTCATTTGGTGAGTTTGGAGTGAAATCCAATAGCTAGAACTAAGCAAAACACCAACCACTCCATGTAAGGAACGAACTGGGTGCGAACTTGAATTGTCCAATTTCTTACACCTATTGATTTCGGATCGATTCCAAAACTTGGGCAACATCATAATAAGGTGGGAGGAGTCATTTGGTGAGTTTGGAGTGAAATCCAATAGCTAGAACTAAGCAAAACACCAACCACTCCATGTAAGGAACGAACTGGGTGCGAACTTGAATTGTCCAATTTCTTACACCTATTGATTTCGGATCGATTCCAAAACTTGGGCAACATCATAATAAGGTGGAGGAGTCATTTGGTGAGTTTGGAGTGAAATCCAATAGCTAGAACTAAGCAAAACACCAACCACTCCATGTAAGGAACGAACTGGGTGCGAACTTGAATTGTCCAATTTCTTACACCTATTGATTTCGGATCGATTCCAAAACTTGGGCAACATCATAATAAGGTGGGAGGAGTCATTTGGTGAGTTTGGAGTGAAATCCAATAGCTAGAACTAAGCAAAACACCAACCACTCCATGTAAGGAACGAACTGGGTGCGAACTTGAATTGTCCAATTTCTTACACCTATTGATTTCGGATCGATTCCAAAACTTGGGCAACATCATAATAAGGTGGGAGGAGTCATTTGGTGAGTTTGGAGTGAAATCCAATAGCTAGAACTAAGCAAAACACCAACCACTCCATGTAAGGAACGAACTGGGTGCGAACTTGAATTGTCCAATTTCTTACACCTATTGATTTCGGATCGATTCCAAAACTTGGGCAACATCATAATAAGGTGGGAGGAGTCATTTGGTGAGTTTGGAGTGAAATCCAATAGCTAGAACTAAGCAAAACACCAACCACTCCATGTAAGGAACGAACTGGGTGCGAACTTGAATTGTCCAATTTCTTACACCTATTGATTTCGGATCGATTCCAAAACTTGGGCAACATCATAATAAGGTGGGAGGAGTCATTTGGTGAGTTTGGAGTGAAATCCAATAGCTAGAACTAAGCAAAACACCAACCACTCCATGTAAGGAACGAACTGGGTGCGAACTTGAATTGTCCAATTTCTTACACCTATTGATTTCGGATCGATTCCAAAACTTGGGCAACATCATAATAAGGTGGGAGGAGTCATTTGGTGAGTTTGGAGTGAAATCCAATAGCTAGAACTAATGCAAAACACCAACCACTCCATGTAAGGAACGAACTGGGTGCGAACTTGAATTGTCCAATTTCTTACACCTATTGATTTCGGATCGATTCCAAAACTTGGGCAACATCATAATAAGGTGGGAGGAGTCATTTGGTGAGTTTGGAGTGAAATCCAATAGCTAGAACTAAGCAAAACACCAACCACTCCATGTAAGGAACGAACTGGGTGCGAACTTGAATTGTCCAATTTCTTACACCTATTGATTTCGGATCGATTCCAAAACTTGGGCAACATCATAATAAGGTGGGAGGAGTCATTTGGTGAGTTTGGAGTGAAATCCAATAGCTAGAACTAAGCAAAACACCAACCACTCCATGTAAGGAACGAACTGGGTGCGAACTTGAATTGTCCAATTTCTTACACCTATTGATTTCGGATCGATTCCAAAACTTGGGCAACATCATAATAAGGTGGGAGGAGTCATTTGGTGAGTTTGGAGTGAAATCCAATAGCTAGAACTAAGCAAAACACCAACCACTCCATGTAAGGAACGAACTGGGTGCGAACTTGAATTGTCCAATTTCTTACACCTATTGATTTCGGATCGATTCCAAAACTTGGGCAACATCATAATAAGGTGGGAGGAGTCATTTGGTGAGTTTGGAGTGAAATCCAATAGCTAGAACTAAGCAAAACACCAACCACTCCATGTAAGGAACGAACTGGGTGCGAACTTGAATTGTCCAATTTCTTACACCTATTGATTTCGGATCGATTCCAAAACTTGGGCAACATCATAATAAGGTGGGAGGAGTCATTTGGTGAGTTTGGAGTGAAATCCAATAGCTAGAACTAAGCAAAACACCAACCACTCCATGTAAGGAACGAACTGGGTGCGAACTTGAATTGTCCAATTTCTTACACCTATTGATTTCGGATCGATTCCAAAACTTGGGCAACATCATAATAAGGTGGGAGGAGTCATTTGGTGAGTTTGGAGTGAAATCCAATAGCTAGAACTAAGCAAAACACCAACCACTCCATGTAAGGAACGAACTGGGTGCGAACTTGAATTGTCCAATTTCTTACACCTATTGATTTCGGATCGATTCCAAAACTTGGGCAACATCATAATAAGGTGGGAGGAGTCATTTGGTGAGTTTGGAGTGAAATCCAATAGCTAGAACTAAGCAAAACACCAACCACTCCATGTAAGGAACGAACTGGGTGCGAACTTGAATTGTCCAATTTCTTACACCTATTGATTTCGGATCGATTCCAAAACTTGGGCAACATCATAATAAGGTGGGAGGAGTCATTTGGTGAGTTTGGAGTGAAATCCAATAGCTAGAACTAAGCAAAACACCAACCACTCCATGTAAGGAACGAACTGGGTGCGAACTTGAATTGTCCAATTTCTTACACCTATTGATTTCGGATCGATTCCAAAACTTGGGCAACATCATAATAAGGTGGGAGGAGTCATTTGGTGAGTTTGGAGTGAAATCCAATAGCTAGAACTAAGCAAAACACCAACCACTCCATGTAAGGAACGAACTGGGTGCGAACTTGAATTGTCCAATTTCTTACACCTATTGATTTCGGATCGATTCCAAAACTTGGGCAACATCATAATAAGGTGGGAGGAGTCATTTGGTGAGTTTGGAGTGAAATCCAATAGCTAGAACTAAGCAAAACACCAACCACTCCATGTAAGGAACGAACTGGGTGCGAACTTGAATTGTCCAATTTCTTACACCTATTGATTTCGGATCGATTCCAAAACTTGGGCAACATCATAATAAGGTGGGAGGAGTCATTTGGTGAGTTTGGAGTGAAATCCAATAGCTAGAACTAAGCAAAACACCAACCACTCCATGTAAGGAACGAACTGGGTGCGAACTTGAATTGTCCAATTTCTTACACCTATTGATTTCGGATCGATTCCAAAACTTGGGCAACATCATAATAAGGTGGGAGGAGTCATTTGGTGAGTTTGGAGTGAAATCCAATAGCTAGAACTAAGCAAAACACCAACCACTCCATGTAAGGAACGAACTGGGTGCGAACTTGAATTGTCCAATTTCTTACACCTATTGATTTCGGATCGATTCCAAAACTTGGGCAACATCATAATAAGGTGGGAGGAGTCATTTGGTGAGTTTGGAGTGAAATCCAATAGCTAGAACTAAGCAAAACACCAACCACTCCATGTAAGGAACGAACTGGGTGCGAACTTGAATTGTCCAATTTCTTACACCTATTGATTTCGGATCGATTCCAAAACTTGGGCAACATCATAATAAGGTGGGAGGAGTCATTTGGTGAGTTTGGAGTGAAATCCAATAGCTAGAACTAAGCAAAACACCAACCACTCCATGTAAGGAACGAACTGGGTGCGAACTTGAATTGTCCAATTTCTTACACCTATTGATTTCGGATCGATTCCAAAACTTGGGCAACATCATAATAAGGTGGGAGGAGTCATTTGGTGAGTTTGGAGTGAAATCCAATAGCTAGAACTAAGCAAAACACCAACCACTCCATGTAAGGAACGAACTGGGTGCGAACTTGAATTGTCCAATTTCTTACACCTATTGATTTCGGATCGATTCCAAAACTTGGGCAACATCATAATAAGGTGGGAGGAGTCATTTGGTGAGTTTGGAGTGAAATCCAATAGCTAGAACTAAGCAAAACACCAACCACTCCATGTAAGGAACGAACTGGGTGCGAACTTGAATTGTCCAATTTCTTACACCTATTGATTTCGGATCGATTCCAAAACTTGGGCAACATCATAATAAGGTGGGAGGAGTCATTTGGTGAGTTTGGAGTGAAATCCAATAGCTAGAACTAAGCAAAACACCAACCACTCCATGTAAGGAACGAACTGGGTGCGAACTTGAATTGTCCAATTTCTTACACCTATTGATTTCGGATCGATTCCAAAACTTGGGCAACATCATAATAAGGTGGGAGGAGTCATTTGGTGAGTTTGGAGTGAAATCCAATAGCTAGAACTAAGCAAAACACCAACCACTCCATGTAAGGAACGAACTGGGTGCGAACTTGAATTGTCCAATTTCTTACACCTATTGATTTCGGATCGATTCCAAAACTTGGGCAACATCATAATAAGGTGGGAGGAGTCATTTGGTGAGTTTGGAGTGAAATCCAATAGCTAGAACTAAGCAAAACACCAACCACTCCATGTAAGGAACGAACTGGGTGCGAACTTGAATTGTCCAATTTCTTACACCTATTGATTTCGGATCGATTCCAAAACTTGGGCAACATCATAATAAGGTGGGAGGAGTCATTTGGTGAGTTTGGAGTGAAATCCAATAGCTAGAACTAAGCAAAACACCAACCACTCCATGTAAGGAACGAACTGGGTGCGAACTTGAATTGTCCAATTTCTTACACCTATTGATTTCGGATCGATTCCAAAACTTGGGCAACATCATAATAAGGTGGGAGGAGTCATTTGGTGAGTTTGGAGTGAAATCCAATAGCTAGAACTAAGCAAAACACCAACCACTCCATGTAAGGAACGAACTGGGTGCGAACTTGAATTGTCCAATTTCTTACACCTATTGATTTCGGATCGATTCCAAAACTTGGGCAACATCATAATAAGGTGGGAGGAGTCATTTGGTGAGTTTGGAGTGAAATCCAATAGCTAGAACTAAGCAAAACACCAACCACTCCATGTAAGGAACGAACTGGGTGCGAACTTGAATTGTCCAATTTCTTACACCTATTGATTTCGGATCGATTCCAAAACTTGGGCAACATCATAATAAGGTGGGAGGAGTCATTTGGTGAGTTTGGAGTGAAATCCAATAGCTAGAACTAAGCAAAACACCAACCACTCCATGTAAGGAACGAACTGGGTGCGAACTTGAATTGTCCAATTTCTTACACCTATTGATTTCGGATCGATTCCAAAACTTGGGCAACATCATAATAAGGTGGGAGGAGTCATTTGGTGAGTTTGGAGTGAAATCCAATAGCTAGAACTAAGCAAAACACCAACCACTCCATGTAAGGAACGAACTGGGTGCGAACTTGAATTGTCCAATTTCTTACACCTATTGATTTCGGATCGATTCCAAAACTTGGGCAACATCATAATAAGGTGGGAGGAGTCATTTGGTGAGTTTGGAGTGAAATCCAATAGCTAGAACTAAGCAAAACACCAACCACTCCATGTAAGGAACGAACTGGGTGCGAACTTGAATTGTCCAATTTCTTACACCTATTGATTTCGGATCGATTCCAAAACTTGGGCAACATCATAATAAGGTGGGAGGAGTCATTTGGTGAGTTTGGAGTGAAATCCAATAGCTAGAACTAAGCAAAACACCAACCACTCCATGTAAGGAACGAACTGGGTGCGAACTTGAATTGTCCAATTTCTTACACCTATTGATTTCGGATCGATTCCAAAACTTGGGCAACATCATAATAAGGTGGGAGGAGTCATTTGGTGAGTTTGGAGTGAAATCCAATAGCTAGAACTAAGCAAAACACCAACCACTCCATGTAAGGAACGAACTGGGTGCGAACTTGAATTGTCCAATTTCTTACACCTATTGATTTCGGATCGATTCCAAAACTTGGGCAACATCATAATAAGGTGGGAGGAGTCATTTGGTGAGTTTGGAGTGAAATCCAATAGCTAGAACTAAGCAAAACACCAACCACTCCATGTAAGGAACGAACTGGGTGCGAACTTGAATTGTCCAATTTCTTACACCTATTGATTTCGGATCGATTCCAAAACTTGGGCAACATCATAATAAGGTGGGAGGAGTCATTTGGTGAGTTTGGAGTGAAATCCAATAGCTAGAACTAAGCAAAACACCAACCACTCCATGTAAGGAACGAACTGGGTGCGAACTTGAATTGTCCAATTTCTTACACCTATTGATTTCGGATCGATTCCAAAACTTGGGCAACATCATAATAAGGTGGGAGGAGTCATTTGGTGAGTTTGGAGTGAAATCCAATAGCTAGAACTAAGCAAAACACCAACCACTCCATGTAAGGAACGAACTGGGTGCGAACTTGAATTGTCCAATTTCTTACACCTATTGATTTCGGATCGATTCCAAAACTTGGGCAACATCATAATAAGGTGGGAGGAGTCATTTGGTGAGTTTGGAGTGAAATCCAATAGCTAGAACTAAGCAAAACACCAACCACTCCATGTAAGGAACGAACTGGGTGCGAACTTGAATTGTCCAATTTCTTACACCTATTGATTTCGGATCGATTCCAAAACTTGGGCAACATCATAATAAGGTGGGAGGAGTCATTTGGTGAGTTTGGAGTGAAATCCAATAGCTAGAACTAAGCAAAACACCAACCACTCCATGTAAGGAACGAACTGGGTGCGAACTTGAATTGTCCAATTTCTTACACCTATTGATTTCGGATCGATTCCAAAACTTGGGCAACATCATAATAAGGTGGGAGGAGTCATTTGGTGAGTTTGGAGTGAAATCCAATAGCTAGAACTAAGCAAAACACCAACCACTCCATGTAAGGAACGAACTGGGTGCGAACTTGAATTGTCCAATTTCTTACACCTATTGATTTCGGATCGATTCCAAAACTTGGGCAACATCATAATAAGGTGGGAGGAGTCATTTGGTGAGTTTGGAGTGAAATCCAATAGCTAGAACTAAGCAAAACACCAACCACTCCATGTAAGGAACGAACTGGGTGCGAACTTGAATTGTCCAATTTCTTACACCTATTGATTTCGGATCGATTCCAAAACTTGGGCAACATCATAATAAGGTGGGAGGAGTCATTTGGTGAGTTTGGAGTGAAATCCAATAGCTAGAACTAAGCAAAACACCAACCACTCCATGTAAGGAACGAACTGGGTGCGAACTTGAATTGTCCAATTTCTTACACCTATTGATTTCGGATCGATTCCAAAACTTGGGCAACATCATAATAAGGTGGGAGGAGTCATTTGGTGAGTTTGGAGTGAAATCCAATAGCTAGAACTAAGCAAAACACCAACCACTCCATGTAAGGAACGAACTGGGTGCGAACTTGAATTGTCCAATTTCTTACACCTATTGATTTCGGATCGATTCCAAAACTTGGGCAACATCATAATAAGGTGGGAGGAGTCATTTGGTGAGTTTGGAGTGAAATCCAATAGCTAGAACTAAGCAAAACACCAACCACTCCATGTAAGGAACGAACTGGGTGCGAACTTGAATTGTCCAATTTCTTACACCTATTGATTTCGGATCGATTCCAAAACTTGGGCAACATCATAATAAGGTGGGAGGAGTCATTTGGTGAGTTTGGAGTGAAATCCAATAGCTAGAACTAAGCAAAACACCAACCACTCCATGTAAGGAACGAACTGGGTGCGAACTTGAATTGTCCAATTTCTTACACCTATTGATTTCGGATCGATTCCAAAACTTGGGCAACATCATAATAAGGTGGGAGGAGTCATTTGGTGAGTTTGGAGTGAAATCCAATAGCTAGAACTAAGCAAAACACCAACCACTCCATGTAAGGAACGAACTGGGTGCGAACTTGAATTGTCCAATTTCTTACACCTATTGATTTCGGATCGATTCCAAAACTTGGGCAACATCATAATAAGGTGGGAGGAGTCATTTGGTGAGTTTGGAGTGAAATCCAATAGCTAGAACTAAGCAAAACACCAACCACTCCATGTAAGGAACGAACTGGGTGCGAACTTGAATTGTCCAATTTCTTACACCTATTGATTTCGGATCGATTCCAAAACTTGGGCAACATCATAATAAGGTGGGAGGAGTCATTTGGTGAGTTTGGAGTGAAATCCAATAGCTAGAACTAAGCAAAACACCAACCACTCCATGTAAGGAACGAACTGGGTGCGAACTTGAATTGTCCAATTTCTTACACCTATTGATTTCGGATCGATTCCAAAACTTGGGCAACATCATAATAAGGTGGGAGGAGTCATTTGGTGAGTTTGGAGTGAAATCCAATAGCTAGAACTAAGCAAAACACCAACCACTCCATGTAAGGAACGAACTGGGTGCGAACTTGAATTGTCCAATTTCTTACACCTATTGATTTCGGATCGATTCCAAAACTTGGGCAACATCATAATAAGGTGGGAGGAGTCATTTGGTGAGTTTGGAGTGAAATCCAATAGCTAGAACTAAGCAAAACACCAACCACTCCATGTAAGGAACGAACTGGGTGCGAACTTGAATTGTCCAATTTCTTACACCTATTGATTTCGGATCGATTCCAAAACTTGGGCAACATCATAATAAGGTGGAGGAGTCATTTGGTGAGTTTGGAGTGAAATCCAATAGCTAGAACTATGAAAACACCAACCACTCCATGTAAGGAACGAACTGGGTGCGAACTTGAATTGTCCAATTTCTTACACCTATTGATTTCGGATCGATTCCAAAACTTGGGCAACATCATAATAAGGTGGGAGGAGTCATTTGGTGAGTTTGGAGTGAAATCCAATAGCTAGAACTAAGCAAAACACCAACCACTCCATGTAAGGAACGAACTGGGTGCGAACTTGAATTGTCCAATTTCTTACACCTATTGATTTCGGATCGATTCCAAAACTTGGGCAACATCATAATAAGGTGGGAGGAGTCATTTATGTGAGTTTGGAGTGAAATCCAATAGCTAGAACTAAGCAAAACACCAACCACTCCATGTAAGGAACGAACTGGGTGCGAACTTGAATTGTCCAATTTCTTACACCTATTGATTTCGGATCGATTCCAAAACTTGGGCAACATCATAATAAGGTGGGAGGAGTCATTTGGTGAGTTTGGAGTGAAATCCAATAGCTAGAACTAAGCAAAACACCAACCACTCCATGTAAGGAACGAACTGGGTGCGAACTTGAATTGTCCAATTTCTTACACCTATTGATTTCGGATCGATTCCAAAACTTGGGCAACATCATAATAAGGTGGGAGGAGTCATTTGGTGAGTTTGGAGTGAAATCCAATAGCTAGAACTAAGCAAAACACCAACCACTCCATGTAAGGAACGAACTGGGTGCGAACTTGAATTGTCCAATTTCTTACACCTATTGATTTCGGATCGATTCCAAAACTTGGGCAACATCATAATAAGGTGGGAGGAGTCATTTGGTGAGTTTGGAGTGAAATCCAATAGCTAGAACTAAGCAAAACACCAACCACTCCATGTAAGGAACGAACTGGGTGCGAACTTGAATTGTCCAATTTCTTACACCTATTGATTTCGGATCGATTCCAAAACTTGGGCAACATCATAATAAGGTGGGAGGAGTCATTTGGTGAGTTTGGAGTGAAATCCAATAGCTAGAACTAAGCAAAACACCAACCACTCCATGTAAGGAACGAACTGGGTGCGAACTTGAATTGTCCAATTTCTTACACCTATTGATTTCGGATCGATTCCAAAACTTGGGCAACATCATAATAAGGTGGGAGGAGTCATTTGGTGAGTTTGGAGTGAAATCCAATAGCTAGAACTAAGCAAAACACCAACCACTCCATGTAAGGAACGAACTGGGTGCGAACTTGAATTGTCCAATTTCTTACACCTATTGATTTCGGATCGATTCCAAAACTTGGGCAACATCATAATAAGGTGGGAGGAGTCATTTGGTGAGTTTGGAGTGAAATCCAATAGCTAGAACTAAGCAAAACACCAACCACTCCATGTAAGGAACGAACTGGGTGCGAACTTGAATTGTCCAATTTCTTACACCTATTGATTTCGGATCGATTCCAAAACTTGGGCAACATCATAATAAGGTGGAGGAGTCATTTGGTGAGTTTGGAGTGAAATCCAATAGCTAGAACTAATGCAAAACACCAACCACTCCATGTAAGGAACGAACTGGGTGCGAACTTGAATTGTCCAATTTCTTACACCTATTGATTTCGGATCGATTCCAAAACTTGGGCAACATCATAATAAGGTGGGAGGAGTCATTTGGTGAGTTTGGAGTGAAATCCAATAGCTAGAACTAAGCAAAACACCAACCACTCCATGTAAGGAACGAACTGGGTGCGAACTTGAATTGTCCAATTTCTTACACCTATTGATTTCGGATCGATTCCAAAACTTGGGCAACATCATAATAAGGTGGGAGGAGTCATTTGGTGAGTTTGGAGTGAAATCCAATAGCTAGAACTAAGCAAAACACCAACCACTCCATGTAAGGAACGAACTGGGTGCGAACTTGAATTGTCCAATTTCTTACACCTATTGATTTCGGATCGATTCCAAAACTTGGGCAACATCATAATAAGGTGGGAGGAGTCATTTGGTGAGTTTGGAGTGAAATCCAATAGCTAGAACTAAGCAAAACACCAACCACTCCATGTAAGGAACGAACTGGGTGCGAACTTGAATTGTCCAATTTCTTACACCTATTGATTTCGGATCGATTCCAAAACTTGGGCAACATCATAATAAGGTGGGAGGAGTCATTTGGTGAGTTTGGAGTGAAATCCAATAGCTAGAACTAAGCAAAACACCAACCACTCCATGTAAGGAACGAACTGGGTGCGAACTTGAATTGTCCAATTTCTTACACCTATTGATTTCGGATCGATTCCAAAACTTGGGCAACATCATAATAAGGTGGGAGGAGTCATTTGGTGAGTTTGGAGTGAAATCCAATAGCTAGAACTAAGCAAAACACCAACCACTCCATGTAAGGAACGAACTGGGTGCGAACTTGAATTGTCCAATTTCTTACACCTATTGATTTCGGATCGATTCCAAAACTTGGGCAACATCATAATAAGGTGGGAGGAGTCATTTGGTGAGTTTGGAGTGAAATCCAATAGCTAGAACTAAGCAAAACACCAACCACTCCATGTAAGGAACGAACTGGGTGCGAACTTGAATTGTCCAATTTCTTACACCTATTGATTTCGGATCGATTCCAAAACTTGGGCAACATCATAATAAGGTGGGAGGAGTCATTTGGTGAGTTTGGAGTGAAATCCAATAGCTAGAACTAAGCAAAACACCAACCACTCCATGTAAGGAACGAACTGGGTGCGAACTTGAATTGTCCAATTTCTTACACCTATTGATTTCGGATCGATTCCAAAACTTGGGCAACATCATAATAAGGTGGAGGAGTCATTTGGTGAGTTTGGAGTGAAATCCAATAGCTAGAACTAATGCAAAACACCAACCACTCCATGTAAGGAACGAACTGGGTGCGAACTTGAATTGTCCAATTTCTTACACCTATTGATTTCGGATCGATTCCAAAACTTGGGCAACATCATAATAAGGTGGGAGGAGTCATTTGGTGAGTTTGGAGTGAAATCCAATAGCTAGAACTAAGCAAAACACCAACCACTCCATGTAAGGAACGAACTGGGTGCGAACTTGAATTGTCCAATTTCTTACACCTATTGATTTCGGATCGATTCCAAAACTTGGGCAACATCATAATAAGGTGGGAGGAGTCATTTGGTGAGTTTGGAGTGAAATCCAATAGCTAGAACTAAGCAAAACACCAACCACTCCATGTAAGGAACGAACTGGGTGCGAACTTGAATTGTCCAATTTCTTACACCTATTGATTTCGGATCGATTCCAAAACTTGGGCAACATCATAATAAGGTGGGAGGAGTCATTTGGTGAGTTTGGAGTGAAATCCAATAGCTAGAACTAAGCAAAACACCAACCACTCCATGTAAGGAACGAACTGGGTGCGAACTTGAATTGTCCAATTTCTTACACCTATTGATTTCGGATCGATTCCAAAACTTGGGCAACATCATAATAAGGTGGGAGGAGTCATTTGGTGAGTTTGGAGTGAAATCCAATAGCTAGAACTAAGCAAAACACCAACCACTCCATGTAAGGAACGAACTGGGTGCGAACTTGAATTGTCCAATTTCTTACACCTATTGATTTCGGATCGATTCCAAAACTTGGGCAACATCATAATAAGGTGGGAGGAGTCATTTGGTGAGTTTGGAGTGAAATCCAATAGCTAGAACTAAGCAAAACACCAACCACTCCATGTAAGGAACGAACTGGGTGCGAACTTGAATTGTCCAATTTCTTACACCTATTGATTTCGGATCGATTCCAAAACTTGGGCAACATCATAATAAGGTGGGAGGAGTCATTTGGTGAGTTTGGAGTGAAATCCAATAGCTAGAACTAAGCAAAACACCAACCACTCCATGTAAGGAACGAACTGGGTGCGAACTTGAATTGTCCAATTTCTTACACCTATTGATTTCGGATCGATTCCAAAACTTGGGCAACATCATAATAAGGTGGGAGGAGTCATTTGGTGAGTTTGGAGTGAAATCCAATAGCTAGAACTAAGCAAAACACCAACCACTCCATGTAAGGAACGAACTGGGTGCGAACTTGAATTGTCCAATTTCTTACACCTATTGATTTCGGATCGATTCCAAAACTTGGGCAACATCATAATAAGGTGGAGGAGTCATTTGGTGAGTTTGGAGTGAAATCCAATAGCTAGAACTAAGCAAAACACCAACCACTCCATGTAAGGAACGAACTGGGTGCGAACTTGAATTGTCCAATTTCTTACACCTATTGATTTCGGATCGATTCCAAAACTTGGGCAACATCATAATAAGGTGGGAGGAGTCATTTGGTGAGTTTGGAGTGAAATCCAATAGCTAGAACTAAGCAAAACACCAACCACTCCATGTAAGGAACGAACTGGGTGCGAACTTGAATTGTCCAATTTCTTACACCTATTGATTTCGGATCGATTCCAAAACTTGGGCAACATCATAATAAGGTGGAGGAGTCATTTGGTGAGTTTGGAGTGAAATCCAATAGCTAGAACTAAGCAAAACACCAACCACTCCATGTAAGGAACGAACTGGGTGCGAACTTGAATTGTCCAATTTCTTACACCTATTGATTTCGGATCGATTCCAAAACTTGGGCAACATCATAATAAGGTGGGAGGAGTCATTTGGTGAGTTTGGAGTGAAATCCAATAGCTAGAACTAAGCAAAACACCAACCACTCCATGTAAGGAACGAACTGGGTGCGAACTTGAATTGTCCAATTTCTTACACCTATTGATTTCGGATCGATTCCAAAACTTGGGCAACAT
Organism: Prunus yedoensis; assembly: GCA_005406145.1. Taxonomy (NCBI): domain Eukaryota; kingdom Viridiplantae; phylum Streptophyta; class Magnoliopsida; order Rosales; family Rosaceae; genus Prunus; species Prunus yedoensis. The sequence continues at coordinate 27,574 of BJCG01004538.1, forward strand.
CATAATAAGGTGGGAGGAGTCATTTGGTGAGTTTGGAGTGAAATCCAATAGCTAGAACTAAGCAAAACACCAACCACTCCATGTAAGGAACGAACTGGGTGCGAACTTGAATTGTCCAATTTCTTACACCTATTGATTTCGGATCGATTCCAAAACTTGGGCAACATCATAATAAGGTGGGAGGAGTCATTTGGTGAGTTTGGAGTGAAATCCAATAGCTAGAACTAAGCAAAACACCAACCACTCCATGTAAGGAACGAACTGGGTGCGAACTTGAATTGTCCAATTTCTTACACCTATTGATTTCGGATCGATTCCAAAACTTGGGCAACATCATAATAAGGTGGGAGGAGTCATTTGGTGAGTTTGGAGTGAAATCCAATAGCTAGAACTAAGCAAAACACCAACCACTCCATGTAAGGAACGAACTGGGTGCGAACTTGAATTGTCCAATTTCTTACACCTATTGATTTCGGATCGATTCCAAAACTTGGGCAACATCATAATAAGGTGGGAGGAGTCATTTGGTGAGTTTGGAGTGAAATCCAATAGCTAGAACTAAGCAAAACACCAACCACTCCATGTAAGGAACGAACTGGGTGCGAACTTGAATTGTCCAATTTCTTACACCTATTGATTTCGGATCGATTCCAAAACTTGGGCAACATCATAATAAGGTGGGAGGAGTCATTTGGTGAGTTTGGAGTGAAATCCAATAGCTAGAACTAAGCAAAACACCAACCACTCCATGTAAGGAACGAACTGGGTGCGAACTTGAATTGTCCAATTTCTTACACCTATTGATTTCGGATCGATTCCAAAACTTGGGCAACATCATAATAAGGTGGGAGGAGTCATTTGGTGAGTTTGGAGTGAAATCCAATAGCTAGAACTAAGCAAAACACCAACCACTCCATGTAAGGAACGAACTGGGTGCGAACTTGAATTGTCCAATTTCTTACACCTATTGATTTCGGATCGATTCCAAAACTTGGGCAACATCATAATAAGGTGGGAGGAGTCATTTGGTGAGTTTGGAGTGAAATCCAATAGCTAGAACTAAGCAAAACACCAACCACTCCATGTAAGGAACGAACTGGGTGCGAACTTGAATTGTCCAATTTCTTACACCTATTGATTTCGGATCGATTCCAAAACTTGGGCAACATCATAATAAGGTGGGAGGAGTCATTTGGTGAGTTTGGAGTGAAATCCAATAGCTAGAACTAAGCAAAACACCAACCACTCCATGTAAGGAACGAACTGGGTGCGAACTTGAATTGTCCAATTTCTTACACCTATTGATTTCGGATCGATTCCAAAACTTGGGCAACATCATAATAAGGTGGGAGGAGTCATTTGGTGAGTTTGGAGTGAAATCCAATAGCTAGAACTAAGCAAAACACCAACCACTCCATGTAAGGAACGAACTGGGTGCGAACTTGAATTGTCCAATTTCTTACACCTATTGATTTCGGATCGATTCCAAAACTTGGGCAACATCATAATAAGGTGGGAGGAGTCATTTGGTGAGTTTGGAGTGAAATCCAATAGCTAGAACTAAGCAAAACACCAACCACTCCATGTAAGGAACGAACTGGGTGCGAACTTGAATTGTCCAATTTCTTACACCTATTGATTTCGGATCGATTCCAAAACTTGGGCAACATCATAATAAGGTGGGAGGAGTCATTTGGTGAGTTTGGAGTGAAATCCAATAGCTAGAACTAAGCAAAACACCAACCACTCCATGTAAGGAACGAACTGGGTGCGAACTTGAATTGTCCAATTTCTTACACCTATTGATTTCGGATCGATTCCAAAACTTGGGCAACATCATAATAAGGTGGAGGAGTCATTTGGTGAGTTTGGAGTGAAATCCAATAGCTAGAACTAAGCAAAACACCAACCACTCCATGTAAGGAACGAACTGGGTGCGAACTTGAATTGTCCAATTTCTTACACCTATTGATTTCGGATCGATTCCAAAACTTGGGCAACATCATAATAAGGTGGGAGGAGTCATTTGGTGAGTTTGGAGTGAAATCCAATAGCTAGAACTAAGCAAAACACCAACCACTCCATGTAAGGAACGAACTGGGTGCGAACTTGAATTGTCCAATTTCTTACACCTATTGATTTCGGATCGATTCCAAAACTTGGGCAACATCATAATAAGGTGGGAGGAGTCATTTGGTGAGTTTGGAGTGAAATCCAATAGCTAGAACTAAGCAAAACACCAACCACTCCATGTAAGGAACGAACTGGGTGCGAACTTGAATTGTCCAATTTCTTACACCTATTGATTTCGGATCGATTCCAAAACTTGGGCAACATCATAATAAGGTGGGAGGAGTCATTTGGTGAGTTTGGAGTGAAATCCAATAGCTAGAACTAAGCAAAACACCAACCACTCCATGTAAGGAACGAACTGGGTGCGAACTTGAATTGTCCAATTTCTTACACCTATTGATTTCGGATCGATTCCAAAACTTGGGCAACATCATAATAAGGTGGGAGGAGTCATTTGGTGAGTTTGGAGTGAAATCCAATAGCTAGAACTAAGCAAAACACCAACCACTCCATGTAAGGAACGAACTGGGTGCGAACTTGAATTGTCCAATTTCTTACACCTATTGATTTCGGATCGATTCCAAAACTTGGGCAACATCATAATAAGGTGGGAGGAGTCATTTGGTGAGTTTGGAGTGAAATCCAATAGCTAGAACTAAGCAAAACACCAACCACTCCATGTAAGGAACGAACTGGGTGCGAACTTGAATTGTCCAATTTCTTACACCTATTGATTTCGGATCGATTCCAAAACTTGGGCAACATCATAATAAGGTGGGAGGAGTCATTTGGTGAGTTTGGAGTGAAATCCAATAGCTAGAACTAAGCAAAACACCAACCACTCCATGTAAGGAACGAACTGGGTGCGAACTTGAATTGTCCAATTTCTTACACCTATTGATTTCGGATCGATTCCAAAACTTGGGCAACATCATAATAAGGTGGGAGGAGTCATTTGGTGAGTTTGGAGTGAAATCCAATAGCTAGAACTAAGCAAAACACCAACCACTCCATGTAAGGAACGAACTGGGTGCGAACTTGAATTGTCCAATTTCTTACACCTATTGATTTCGGATCGATTCCAAAACTTGGGCAACATCATAATAAGGTGGGAGGAGTCATTTGGTGAGTTTGGAGTGAAATCCAATAGCTAGAACTAAGCAAAACACCAACCACTCCATGTAAGGAACGAACTGGGTGCGAACTTGAATTGTCCAATTTCTTACACCTATTGATTTCGGATCGATTCCAAAACTTGGGCAACATCATAATAAGGTGGGAGGAGTCATTTGGTGAGTTTGGAGTGAAATCCAATAGCTAGAACTAAGCAAAACACCAACCACTCCATGTAAGGAACGAACTGGGTGCGAACTTGAATTGTCCAATTTCTTACACCTATTGATTTCGGATCGATTCCAAAACTTGGGCAACATCATAATAAGGTGGGAGGAGTCATTTGGTGAGTTTGGAGTGAAATCCAATAGCTAGAACTAAGCAAAACACCAACCACTCCATGTAAGGAACGAACTGGGTGCGAACTTGAATTGTCCAATTTCTTACACCTATTGATTTCGGATCGATTCCAAAACTTGGGCAACATCATAATAAGGTGGGAGGAGTCATTTGGTGAGTTTGGAGTGAAATCCAATAGCTAGAACTAAGCAAAACACCAACCACTCCATGTAAGGAACGAACTGGGTGCGAACTTGAATTGTCCAATTTCTTACACCTATTGATTTCGGATCGATTCCAAAACTTGGGCAACATCATAATAAGGTGGGAGGAGTCATTTGGTGAGTTTGGAGTGAAATCCAATAGCTAGAACTAAGCAAAACACCAACCACTCCATGTAAGGAACGAACTGGGTGCGAACTTGAATTGTCCAATTTCTTACACCTATTGATTTCGGATCGATTCCAAAACTTGGGCAACATCATAATAAGGTGGGAGGAGTCATTTGGTGAGTTTGGAGTGAAATCCAATAGCTAGAACTAAGCAAAACACCAACCACTCCATGTAAGGAACGAACTGGGTGCGAACTTGAATTGTCCAATTTCTTACACCTATTGATTTCGGATCGATTCCAAAACTTGGGCAACATCATAATAAGGTGGAGGAGTCATTTGGTGAGTTTGGAGTGAAATCCAATAGCTAGAACTAAGCAAAACACCAACCACTCCATGTAAGGAACGAACTGGGTGCGAACTTGAATTGTCCAATTTCTTACACCTATTGATTTCGGATCGATTCCAAAACTTGGGCAACATCATAATAAGGTGGGAGGAGTCATTTGGTGAGTTTGGAGTGAAATCCAATAGCTAGAACTAAGCAAAACACCAACCACTCCATGTAAGGAACGAACTGGGTGCGAACTTGAATTGTCCAATTTCTTACACCTATTGATTTCGGATCGATTCCAAAACTTGGGCAACATCATAATAAGGTGGGAGGAGTCATTTGGTGAGTTTGGAGTGAAATCCAATAGCTAGAACTAAGCAAAACACCAACCACTCCATGTAAGGAACGAACTGGGTGCGAACTTGAATTGTCCAATTTCTTACACCTATTGATTTCGGATCGATTCCAAAACTTGGGCAACATCATAATAAGGTGGGAGGAGTCATTTGGTGAGTTTGGAGTGAAATCCAATAGCTAGAACTAAGCAAAACACCAACCACTCCATGTAAGGAACGAACTGGGTGCGAACTTGAATTGTCCAATTTCTTACACCTATTGATTTCGGATCGATTCCAAAACTTGGGCAACATCATAATAAGGTGGGAGGAGTCATTTGGTGAGTTTGGAGTGAAATCCAATAGCTAGAACTAAGCAAAACACCAACCACTCCATGTAAGGAACGAACTGGGTGCGAACTTGAATTGTCCAATTTCTTACACCTATTGATTTCGGATCGATTCCAAAACTTGGGCAACATCATAATAAGGTGGGAGGAGTCATTTGGTGAGTTTGGAGTGAAATCCAATAGCTAGAACTAAGCAAAACACCAACCACTCCATGTAAGGAACGAACTGGGTGCGAACTTGAATTGTCCAATTTCTTACACCTATTGATTTCGGATCGATTCCAAAACTTGGGCAACATCATAATAAGGTGGGAGGAGTCATTTGGTGAGTTTGGAGTGAAATCCAATAGCTAGAACTAAGCAAAACACCAACCACTCCATGTAAGGAACGAACTGGGTGCGAACTTGAATTGTCCAATTTCTTACACCTATTGATTTCGGATCGATTCCAAAACTTGGGCAACATCATAATAAGGTGGGAGGAGTCATTTGGTGAGTTTGGAGTGAAATCCAATAGCTAGAACTAAGCAAAACACCAACCACTCCATGTAAGGAACGAACTGGGTGCGAACTTGAATTGTCCAATTTCTTACACCTATTGATTTCGGATCGATTCCAAAACTTGGGCAACATCATAATAAGGTGGAAGGAGTCATTTGGTGAGTTTGGAGTGAAATCCAATAGCTAGAACTAAGCAAAACACCAACCACTCCATGTAAGGAACGAACTGGGTGCGAACTTGAATTGTCCAATTTCTTACACCTATTGATTTCGGATCGATTCCAAAACTTGGGCAACATCATAATAAGGTGGGAGGAGTCATTTGGTGAGTTTGGAGTGAAATCCAATAGCTAGAACTAAGCAAAACACCAACCACTCCATGTAAGGAACGAACGGGTGCGAACTTGAATTGTCCAATTTCTTACACCTATTGATTTCGGATCGATTCCAAAACTTGGGCAACATCATAATAAGGTGGGAGGAGTCATTTTGTTGTTTGGAGTGAAATCCAATAGCTAGAACTAAGCAAAACACCAACCACTCCATGTAAGGAACGAACTGGGTGCGAACTTGAATTGTCCAATTTCTTACACCTATTGATTTCGGATCGATTCCAAAACTTGGGCAACATCATAATAAGGTGGGAGGAGTCATTTCGGCGCCAAAATTTGTTGTTAATATTATGTTAACTCGCAATTGTACGGGGCAATTAGTTAGTATAGCAAGACAAGTACGAGGTCGTACCCACGAAGACTGAGAAGTTCAAATTAGTTATGTACTTAGATTACCAAATTCAAGAAGTTAGGAAGTCTAGTCTAAAACAAAATTTAGAGTGAGCGTGATTGTGAAAAGAAGTGAGCAAACTGAAATTGCAAATGAAAGCAAATAAACAAGTGTAACAAAGAGTGATTTTCAAGGGCTGGGAAAACGGATTTGGAGACTAGGGCATTCGATTCACCATAACAATTCAATTCTGGGTTATAAGGAGTCAAGTAACAAGTCTAATGCAGATTCAAAGATTGATTCTAGCTAAAGTATGATTAGGCCATGGTGTCTGGTCCTAACCTTGTGTTCCTAATTCCCTAATTTGATCATTTGTTGTCTAACCTAAAATTAAGCATTAGGAACCCATTAAGCATAGAAGAACAATTTAAACAACCAAGCATGTATCTAATCCCTGTTGTCGAATGTCCATACATACTCTTCCTATTCATAGCTCAATTCGAATTAAAGCATGGTGTCTACTCTTAATTCAAACCAAGATATACAAATCAAAATGGTAGCTAAGCATTCCGATCAGCATATAGGCAAGTAGGCAAAATGAATAAAAACATGAATCATGAATCAAACTTGAAACTCCAAACTTCAAACTTATAAACCCAGAATATTCATGTTAGGTTACATCGAAACCCTAGTTATGGATTTAGCTACTCATAATGGAAAAGAAACTAAAACAGAATTGGGAAAACATAATGAATGTCATAAGAGTAGAAAAACCCTTTTCTGAAGTTCTTATGGTGTCCAATGCTTCTTCAAGAGCTTCTCCACGTCTGGAAGGATGTATGAAGGATATGGAGGTGATTTGGGATGAGTTTGAGTGAGTGGTGATGGTTGAGAGAGAGAAAATTCGTAGGAAATAGAAGGGAGGTTTTCTGGAGCTGTTTTGGTGTTTTGGGGCAGTTTAGAGTATCTGGCTGTGTACCTAGAGTGTATGGGGTGGATGTGTGTTCCTTTTGAAGCTTGAAGACCTCTCTATTTATAGGGCTAAGAGGGAGGAACATCATGATGCTATTCCCCACACCATCCTTCATCCTTTGCTGCTGCACCTCAAGCCTCTTCACATGGGTTCAAAGCTGATCAGTTGTGGCAGTGCTGCCAAACCATGTGATCTTCTTTTGGCTGCCAACCCATGTGGTCTTCTTTTGGCTGCCAACCCATGTGGTCTTCTTTTGCTGCCCAAAGTCAGTTACAGCTGGGGTGAGGCACATGGCTTAAAGGAGGTGACAAGCTCATCAGCTGGCAGCTGCAATCCTGAGCATGGTGCAACTTGATGGAACACGGATTGGGCTTGGCTTCATCAATTGATATGTTTGAGTAGTCCATCCTGCAGTTCAGAATCTCTTCTTTCCAACCACAAGTGATTTGGCCCAATCCAAGCTCAGATGAAAAGATAGCTGAATGAATGCTAACCACTGCTAGTCTTGTGAAACACCACTTGCAACTTCTTATCCAAAGCACACCTTGGCTCCAAAGGCAACATCATAATAATGGTGGAAGGAGATTCATTTGGTGAGTTTTTGGAGGATAACCAATCGCTTAGAAACACAATGAATAACACCAACCACTCCATGTAAGGAACGAACTGGGTGCGAACTTGAATTGTCCAATTTCTTACACCTATTGATTTCGGATCGATTTCCAATAATTGGGCAACATCATAATAAGGTGGAGGAGTCATTTGTGAGTTTGGAGTGAATCCAATAGCTCGAACTATAAAACACCCAACCACTCCATGTAAGGAACGAAATGGGTGCGAACTTGAATTGTCCAATTTCTACACCTATTGATTTCGATCGATTCCAAAACTTGGGCAACATCATAATAAGGTGGGAGGAGTCATTTGGTGGTGAGTTTGGAGTGAAATCCAATAGCTAGAACTATAGCAAAACACCAACCACTCCATGTAAGGAACGAACTGGGTGCGAACTTGAATTGTCCAATTTCTTACACCTATTGATTTCGGATCGATTCCAAAACTTGGGCAACATCATAATAAGGTGGGAGGAGTCATTTGGTGAGTTTGGAGTGAAATCCAATAGCTAGAACTAAGCAAAACACCAACCACTCCATGTAAGGAACGAACTGGGTGCGAACTTGAATTGTCCAATTTCTTACACCTATTGATTTCGGATCGATTCCAAAACTTGGGCAACATCATAATAAGGTGGAGGAGTCATTTGGTGAGTTTGGAGTGAAATCCAATAGCTAGAACTAAGCAAAACACCAACCACTCCATGTAAGGAACGAACAGGGTGCGAACTTGAATTGTCCAATTTCTTACACCTATTGATTTCGGATCGATTCCAAAACTTGGGCAACATCATAATAAGGTGGGAGGAGTCATTTGGTGAGTTTGGAGTGAAATCCAATAGCTAGAACTAAGCAAAACACCAACCACTCCATGTAAGGAACGAACTGGGTGCGAACTTGAATTGTCCAATTTCTTACACCTATTGATTTCGGATCGATTCCAAAACTTGGGCAACATCATAATAAGGTGGGAGGAGTCATTTGGTGAGTTTGGAGTGAAATCCAATAGCTAGAACTAATGCAAAACACCAACCACTCCATGTAAGGAACGAACTGGGTGCGAACTTGAATTGTCCAATTTCTTACACCTATTGATTTCGGATCGATTCCAAAACTTGGGCAACATCATAATAAGGTGGGAGGAGTCATTTGGTGAGTTTGGAGTGAAATCCAATAGCTAGAACTAAGCAAAACACCAACCACTCCATGTAAGGAACGAACTGGGTGCGAACTTGAATTGTCCAATTTCTTACACCTATTGATTTCGGATCGATTCCAAAACTTGGGCAACATCATAATAAGGTGGGAGGAGTCATTTGGTGAGTTTGGAGTGAAATCCAATAGCTAGAACTAAGCAAAACACCAACCACTCCATGTAAGGAACGAACTGGGTGCGAACTTGAATTGTCCAATTTCTTACACCTATTGATTTCGGATCGATTCCAAAACTTGGGCAACATCATAATAAGGTGGGAGGAGTCATTTGGTGAGTTTGGAGTGAAATCCAATAGCTAGAACTAAGCAAAACACCAACCACTCCATGTAAGGAACGAACTGGGTGCGAACTTGAATTGTCCAATTTCTTACACCTATTGATTTCGGATCGATTCCAAAACTTGGGCAACATCATAATAAGGTGGGAGGAGTCATTTGGTGAGTTTGGAGTGAAATCCAATAGCTAGAACTAAGCAAAACACCAACCACTCCATGTAAGGAACGAACTGGGTGCGAACTTGAATTGTCCAATTTCTTACACCTATTGATTTCGGATCGATTCCAAAACTTGGGCAACATCATAATAAGGTGGGAGGAGTCATTTGGTGAGTTTGGAGTGAAATCCAATAGCTAGAACTAAGCAAAACACCAACCACTCCATGTAAGGAACGAACTGGGTGCGAACTTGAATTGTCCAATTTCTTACACCTATTGATTTCGGATCGATTCCAAAACTTGGGCAACATCATAATAAGGTGGGAGGAGTCATTTGGTGAGTTTGGAGTGAAATCCAATAGCTAGAACTAAGCAAAACACCAACCACTCCATGTAAGGAACGAACTGGGTGCGAACTTGAATTGTCCAATTTCTTACACCTATTGATTTCGGATCGATTCCAAAACTTGGGCAACATCATAATAAGGTGGAGGAGTCATTTGGTGAGTTTGGAGTGAAATCCAATAGCTAGAACTAAGCAAAACACCAACCACTCCATGTAAGGAACGAACTGGGTGCGAACTTGAATTGTCCAATTTCTTACACCTATTGATTTCGGATCGATTCCAAAACTTGGGCAACATCATAATAAGGTGGGAGGAGTCATTTGGTGAGTTTGGAGTGAAATCCAATAGCTAGAACTAAGCAAAACACCAACCACTCCATGTAAGGAACGAACTGGGTGCGAACTTGAATTGTCCAATTTCTTACACCTATTGATTTCGGATCGATTCCAAAACTTGGGCAACATCATAATAAGGTGGGAGGAGTCATTTGGTGAGTTTGGAGTGAAATCCAATAGCTAGAACTAAGCAAAACACCAACCACTCCATGTAAGGAACGAACTGGGTGCGAACTTGAATTGTCCAATTTCTTACACCTATTGATTTCGGATCGATTCCAAAACTTGGGCAACATCATAATAAGGTGGGAGGAGTCATTTGGTGAGTTTGGAGTGAAATCCAATAGCTAGAACTAAGCAAAACACCAACCACTCCATGTAAGGAACGAACTGGGTGCGAACTTGAATTGTCCAATTTCTTACACCTATTGATTTCGGATCGATTCCAAAACTTGGGCAACATCATAATAAGGTGGGAGGAGTCATTTGGTGAGTTTGGAGTGAAATCCAATAGCTAGAACTAAGCAAAACACCAACCACTCCATGTAAGGAACGAACTGGGTGCGAACTTGAATTGTCCAATTTCTTACACCTATTGATTTCGGATCGATTCCAAAACTTGGGCAACATCATAATAAGGTGGGAGGAGTCATTTGGTGAGTTTGGAGTGAAATCCAATAGCTAGAACTAAGCAAAACACCAACCACTCCATGTAAGGAACGAACTGGGTGCGAACTTGAATTGTCCAATTTCTTACACCTATTGATTTCGGATCGATTCCAAAACTTGGGCAACATCATAATAAGGTGGAGGAGTCATTTGGTGAGTTTGGAGTGAAATCCAATAGCTAGAACTAAGCAAAACACCAACCACTCCATGTAAGGAACGAACTGGGTGCGAACTTGAATTGTCCAATTTCTTACACCTATTGATTTCGGATCGATTCCAAAACTTGGGCAACATCATAATAAGGTGGGAGGAGTCATTTGGTGAGTTTGGAGTGAAATCCAATAGCTAGAACTAAGCAAAACACCAACCACTCCATGTAAGGAACGAACTGGGTGCGAACTTGAATTGTCCAATTTCTTACACCTATTGATTTCGGATCGATTCCAAAACTTGGGCAACATCATAATAAGGTGGGAGGAGTCATTTGGTGAGTTTGGAGTGAAATCCAATAGCTAGAACTAAGCAAAACACCAACCACTCCATGTAAGGAACGAACTGGGTGCGAACTTGAATTGTCCAATTTCTTACACCTATTGATTTCGGATCGATTCCAAAACTTGGGCAACATCATAATAAGGTGGGAGGAGTCATTTGGTGAGTTTGGAGTGAAATCCAATAGCTAGAACTAAGCAAAACACCAACCACTCCATGTAAGGAACGAACTGGGTGCGAACTTGAATTGTCCAATTTCTTACACCTATTGATTTCGGATCGATTCCAAAACTTGGGCAACATCATAATAAGGTGGGAGGAGTCATTTGGTGAGTTTGGAGTGAAATCCAATAGCTAGAACTAAGCAAAACACCAACCACTCCATGTAAGGAACGAACTGGGTGCGAACTTGAATTGTCCAATTTCTTACACCTATTGATTTCGGATCGATTCCAAAACTTGGGCAACATCATAATAAGGTGGGAGGAGTCATTTGGTGAGTTTGGAGTGAAATCCAATAGCTAGAACTAAGCAAAACACCAACCACTCCATGTAAGGAACGAACTGGGTGCGAACTTGAATTGTCCAATTTCTTACACCTATTGATTTCGGATCGATTCCAAAACTTGGGCAACATCATAATAAGGTGGGAGGAGTCATTTGGTGAGTTTGGAGTGAAATCCAATAGCTAGAACTAAGCAAAACACCAACCACTCCATGTAAGGAACGAACTGGGTGCGAACTTGAATTGTCCAATTTCTTACACCTATTGATTTCGGATCGATTCCAAAACTTGGGCAACATCATAATAAGGTGGGAGGAGTCATTTGGTGAGTTTGGAGTGAAATCCAATAGCTAGAACTAAGCAAAACACCAACCACTCCATGTAAGGAACGAACTGGGTGCGAACTTGAATTGTCCAATTTCTTACACCTATTGATTTCGGATCGATTCCAAAACTTGGGCAACATCATAATAAGGTGGGAGGAGTCATTTGGTGAGTTTGGAGTGAAATCCAATAGCTAGAACTAAGCAAAACACCAACCACTCCATGTAAGGAACGAACTGGGTGCGAACTTGAATTGTCCAATTTCTTACACCTATTGATTTCGGATCGATTCCAAAACTTGGGCAACATCATAATAAGGTGGGAGGAGTCATTTGGTGAGTTTGGAGTGAAATCCAATAGCTAGAACTAAGCAAAACACCAACCACTCCATGTAAGGAACGAACTGGGTGCGAACTTGAATTGTCCAATTTCTTACACCTATTGATTTCGGATCGATTCCAAAACTTGGGCAACATCATAATAAGGTGGGAGGAGTCATTTGGTGAGTTTGGAGTGAAATCCAATAGCTAGAACTAAGCAAAACACCAACCACTCCATGTAAGGAACGAACTGGGTGCGAACTTGAATTGTCCAATTTCTTACACCTATTGATTTCGGATCGATTCCAAAACTTGGGCAACATCATAATAAGGTGGGAGGAGTCATTTGGTGAGTTTGGAGTGAAATCCAATAGCTAGAACTAAGCAAAACACCAACCACTCCATGTAAGGAACGAACTGGGTGCGAACTTGAATTGTCCAATTTCTTACACCTATTGATTTCGGATCGATTCCAAAACTTGGGCAACATCATAATAAGGTGGAGGAGTCATTTGGTGAGTTTGGAGTGAAATCCAATAGCTAGAACTAAGCAAAACACCAACCACTCCATGTAAGGAACGAACTGGGTGCGAACTTGAATTGTCCAATTTCTTACACCTATTGATTTCGGATCGATTCCAAAACTTGGGCAACATCATAATAAGGTGGAGGAGTCATTTGGTGAGTTTGGAGTGAAATCCAATAGCTAGAACTAAGCAAAACACCAACCACTCCATGTAAGGAACGAACTGGGTGCGAACTTGAATTGTCCAATTTCTTACACCTATTGATTTCGGATCGATTCCAAAACTTGGGCAACATCATAATAAGGTGGGAGGAGTCATTTGGTGAGTTTGGAGTGAAATCCAATAGCTAGAACTAAGCAAAACACCAACCACTCCATGTAAGGAACGAACTGGGTGCGAACTTGAATTGTCCAATTTCTTACACCTATTGATTTCGGATCGATTCCAAAACTTGGGCAACATCATAATAAGGTGGGAGGAGTCATTTGGTGAGTTTGGAGTGAAATCCAATAGCTAGAACTAAGCAAAACACCAACCACTCCATGTAAGGAACGAACTGGGTGCGAACTTGAATTGTCCAATTTCTTACACCTATTGATTTCGGATCGATTCCAAAACTTGGGCAACATCATAATAAGGTGGGAGGAGTCATTTGGTGAGTTTGGAGTGAAATCCAATAGCTAGAACTAAGCAAAACACCAACCACTCCATGTAAGGAACGAACTGGGTGCGAACTTGAATTGTCCAATTTCTTACACCTATTGATTTCGGATCGATTCCAAAACTTGGGCAACATCATAATAAGGTGGGAGGAGTCATTTGGTGAGTTTGGAGTGAAATCCAATAGCTAGAACTAAGCAAAACACCAACCACTCCATGTAAGGAACGAACTGGGTGCGAACTTGAATTGTCCAATTTCTTACACCTATTGATTTCGGATCGATTCCAAAACTTGGGCAACATCATAATAAGGTGGAAGGAGTCATTTGGTGAGTTTGGAGTGAAATCCAATAGCTAGAACTAATGCAAAACACCAACCACTCCATGTAAGGAACGAACTGGGTGCGAACTTGAATTGTCCAATTTCTTACACCTATTGATTTCGGATCGATTCCAAAACTTGGGCAACATCATAATAAGGTGGGAGGAGTCATTTGGTGAGTTTGGAGTGAAATCCAATAGCTAGAACTAAGCAAAACACCAACCACTCCATGTAAGGAACGAACTGGGTGCGAACTTGAATTGTCCAATTTCTTACACCTATTGATTTCGGATCGATTCCAAAACTTGGGCAACATCATAATAAGGTGGGAGGAGTCATTTGGTGAGTTTGGAGTGAAATCCAATAGCTAGAACTAAGCAAAACACCAACCACTCCATGTAAGGAACGAACTGGGTGCGAACTTGAATTGTCCAATTTCTTACACCTATTGATTTCGGATCGATTCCAAAACTTGGGCAACATCATAATAAGGTGGGAGGAGTCATTTGGTGAGTTTGGAGTGAAATCCAATAGCTAGAACTAAGCAAAACACCAACCACTCCATGTAAGGAACGAACTGGGTGCGAACTTGAATTGTCCAATTTCTTACACCTATTGATTTCGGATCGATTCCAAAACTTGGGCAACATCATAATAAGGTGGAGGAGTCATTTGGTGAGTTTGGAGTGAAATCCAATAGCTAGAACTAAGCAAAACACCAACCACTCCATGTAAGGAACGAACTGGGTGCGAACTTGAATTGTCCAATTTCTTACACCTATTGATTTCGGATCGATTCCAAAACTTGGGCAACATCATAATAAGGTGGGAGGAGTCATTTGGTGAGTTTGGAGTGAAATCCAATAGCTAGAACTAAGCAAAACACCAACCACTCCATGTAAGGAACGAACTGGGTGCGAACTTGAATTGTCCAATTTCTTACACCTATTGATTTCGGATCGATTCCAAAACTTGGGCAACATCATAATAAGGTGGGAGGAGTCATTTGGTGAGTTTGGAGTGAAATCCAATAGCTAGAACTAAGCAAAACACCAACCACTCCATGTAAGGAACGAACTGGGTGCGAACTTGAATTGTCCAATTTCTTACACCTATTGATTTCGGATCGATTCCAAAACTTGGGCAACATCATAATAAGGTGGAAGGAGTCATTTGGTGAGTTTGGAGTGAAATCCAATAGCTAGAACTAAGCAAAACACCAACCACTCCATGTAAGGAACGAACTGGGTGCGAACTTGAATTGTCCAATTTCTTACACCTATTGATTTCGGATCGATTCCAAAACTTGGGCAACATCATAATAAGGTGGGAGGAGTCATTTGGTGAGTTTGGAGTGAAATCCAATAGCTAGAACTAAGCAAAACACCAACCACTCCATGTAAGGAACGAACTGGGTGCGAACTTGAATTGTCCAATTTCTTACACCTATTGATTTCGGATCGATTCCAAAACTTGGGCAACATCATAATAAGGTGGGAGGAGTCATTTGGTGAGTTTGGAGTGAAATCCAATAGCTAGAACTAAGCAAAACACCAACCACTCCATGTAAGGAACGAACTGGGTGCGAACTTGAATTGTCCAATTTCTTACACCTATTGATTTCGGATCGATTCCAAAACTTGGGCAACATCATAATAAGGTGGGAGGAGTCATTTGGTGAGTTTGGAGTGAAATCCAATAGCTAGAACTATGCAAAACACCAACCACTCCATGTAAGGAACGAACTGGGTGCGAACTTGAATTGTCCAATTTCTTACACCTATTGATTTCGGATCGATTCCAAAACTTGGGCAACATCATAATAAGGTGGGAGGAGTCATTTGGTGAGTTTGGAGTGAAATCCAATCGCTAGAACTAAGCAAAACACCAACCACTCCATGTAAGGAACGAACTGGGTGCGAACTTGAATTGTCCAATTTCTTACACCTATTGATTTCGGATCGATTCAAAACTTGGGCAACATCATAATAAGGTGGGAGGAGTCATTTGTTGAGTTTGGAGTGAAATCCAATAGCTAGAACTAAGCAAAACACCAACCACTCCATGTAAGGAACGAACTGGGTGCGAACTTGAATTGTCCAATTTCTTACACCTATTGATTTCGGATCGATTCCAAAACTTGGGCAACATCATAATAAGGTGGGAGGAGTCATTTGGTGAGTTTGGAGTGAAATCCAATAGCTAGAACTAAGCAAAACACCAACCACTCCATGTAAGGAACGAACTGGGTGCGAACTTGAATTGTCCAATTTCTTACACCTATTGATTTCGGATCGATTCCAAAACTTGGGCAACATCATAATAAGGTGGAGGAGTCATTTGGTGAGTTTGGAGTGAAATCCAATAGCTAGAACTAAGCAAAACACCAACCACTCCATGTAAGGAACGAACTGGGTGCGAACTTGAATTGTCCAATTTCTTACACCTATTGATTTCGGATCGATTCCAAAACTTGGGCAACATCATAATAAGGTGGGAGGAGTCATTTGGTGAGTTTGGAGTGAAATCCAATAGCTAGAACTAAGCAAAACACCAACCACTCCATGTAAGGAACGAACTGGGTGCGAACTTGAATTGTCCAATTTCTTACACCTATTGATTTCGGATCGATTCCAAAACTTGGGCAACATCATAATAAGGTGGGAGGAGTCATTTGGTGAGTTTGGAGTGAAATCCAATAGCTAGAACTAAGCAAAACACCAACCACTCCATGTAAGGAACGAACTGGGTGCGAACTTGAATTGTCCAATTTCTTACACCTATTGATTTCGGATCGATTCCAAAACTTGGGCAACATCATAATAAGGTGGAAGGAGTCATTTGGTGAGTTTGGAGTGAAATCCAATAGCTAGAACTATGAAAAACACCAACCACTCCATGTAAGGAACGAACAGGGTGCGAACTTGAATTGTCCAATTTCTTACACCTATTGATTTCGGATCGATTCCAAAACTTGGGCAACATCATAATAAGGTGGAGGAGTCATTTGGTGAGTTTGGAGTGAAATCCAATAGCTAGAACTAAGCAAAACACCAACCACTCCATGTAAGGAACGAACTGGGTGCGAACTTGAATTGTCCAATTTCTTACACCTATTGATTTCGGATCGATTCCAAAACTTGGGCAACATCATAATAAGGTGGGAGGAGTCATTTGGTGAGTTTGGAGTGAAATCCAATAGCTAGAACTAAGCAAAACACCAACCACTCCATGTAAGGAACGAACATGGGTGCGAACTTGAATTGTCCAATTTCTTACACCTATTGATTTCGGATCGATTCCAAAACTTGGGCAACATCATAATAAGGTGGGAGGAGTCATTTGGTGAGTTTGGAGTGAAATCCAATAGCTAGAACTAAGCAAAACACCAACCACTCCATGTAAGGAACGAACTGGGTGCGAACTTGAATTGTCCAATTTCTTACACCTATTGATTTCGGATCGATTCCAAAACTTGGGCAACATCATAATAAGGTGGGAGGAGTCATTTGGTGAGTTTGGAGTGAAATCCAATAGCTAGAACTAAGCAAAACACCAACCACTCCATGTAAGGAACGAACTGGGTGCGAACTTGAATTGTCCAATTTCTTACACCTATTGATTTCGGATCGATTCCAAAACTTGGGCAACATCATAATAAGGTGGGAGGAGTCATTTGGTGAGTTTGGAGTGAAATCCAATAGCTAGAACTAAGCAAAACACCAACCACTCCATGTAAGGAACGAACTGGGTGCGAACTTGAATTGTCCAATTTCTTACACCTATTGATTTCGGATCGATTCCAAAACTTGGGCAACATCATAATAAGGTGGGAGGAGTCATTTGGTGAGTTTGGAGTGAAATCCAATAGCTAGAACTAAGCAAAACACCAACCACTCCATGTAAGGAACGAACTGGGTGCGAACTTGAATTGTCCAATTTCTTACACCTATTGATTTCGGATCGATTCCAAAACTTGGGCAACATCATAATAAGGTGGGAGGAGTCATTTGGTGAGTTTGGAGTGAAATCCAATAGCTAGAACTAAGCAAAACACCAACCACTCCATGTAAGGAACGAACTGGGTGCGAACTTGAATTGTCCAATTTCTTACACCTATTGATTTCGGATCGATTCCAAAACTTGGGCAACATCATAATAAGGTGGGAGGAGTCATTTGGTGAGTTTGGAGTGAAATCCAATAGCTAGAACTAAGCAAAACACCAACCACTCCATGTAAGGAACGAACTGGGTGCGAACTTGAATTGTCCAATTTCTTACACCTATTGATTTCGGATCGATTCCAAAACTTGGGCAACATCATAATAAGGTGGGAGGAGTCATTTGGTGAGTTTGGAGTGAAATCCAATAGCTAGAACTAAGCAAAACACCAACCACTCCATGTAAGGAACGAACTGGGTGCGAACTTGAATTGTCCAATTTCTTACACCTATTGATTTCGGATCGATTCCAAAACTTGGGCAACATCATAATAAGGTGGGAGGAGTCATTTGGTGAGTTTGGAGTGAAATCCAATAGCTAGAACTAAGCAAAACACCAACCACTCCATGTAAGGAACGAACTGGGTGCGAACTTGAATTGTCCAATTTCTTACACCTATTGATTTCGGATCGATTCCAAAACTTGGGCAACATCATAATAAGGTGGGAGGAGTCATTTGGTGAGTTTGGAGTGAAATCCAATAGCTAGAACTAAGCAAAACACCAACCACTCCATGTAAGGAACGAACTGGGTGCGAACTTGAATTGTCCAATTTCTTACACCTATTGATTTCGGATCGATTCCAAAACTTGGGCAACATCATAATAAGGTGGGAGGAGTCATTTGGTGAGTTTGGAGTGAAATCCAATAGCTAGAACTAAGCAAAACACCAACCACTCCATGTAAGGAACGAACTGGGTGCGAACTTGAATTGTCCAATTTCTTACACCTATTGATTTCGGATCGATTCCAAAACTTGGGCAACATCATAATAAGGTGGGAGGAGTCATTTGGTGAGTTTGGAGTGAAATCCAATAGCTAGAACTAAGCAAAACACCAACCACTCCATGTAAGGAACGAACTGGGTGCGAACTTGAATTGTCCAATTTCTTACACCTATTGATTTCGGATCGATTCCAAAACTTGGGCAACATCATAATAAGGTGGGAGGAGTCATTTGGTGAGTTTGGAGTGAAATCCAATAGCTAGAACTAAGCAAAACACCAACCACTCCATGTAAGGAACGAACTGGGTGCGAACTTGAATTGTCCAATTTCTTACACCTATTGATTTCGGATCGATTCCAAAACTTGGGCAACATCATAATAAGGTGGGAGGAGTCATTTGGTGAGTTTGGAGTGAAATCCAATAGCTAGAACTAAGCAAAACACCAACCACTCCATGTAAGGAACGAACTGGGTGCGAACTTGAATTGTCCAATTTCTTACACCTATTGATTTCGGATCGATTCCAAAACTTGGGCAACATCATAATAAGGTGGGAGGAGTCATTTGGTGAGTTTGGAGTGAAATCCAATAGCTAGAACTAAGCAAAACACCAACCACTCCATGTAAGGAACGAACTGGGTGCGAACTTGAATTGTCCAATTTCTTACACCTATTGATTTCGGATCGATTCCAAAACTTGGGCAACATCATAATAAGGTGGGAGGAGTCATTTGGTGAGTTTGGAGTGAAATCCAATAGCTAGAACTAAGCAAAACACCAACCACTCCATGTAAGGAACGAACTGGGTGCGAACTTGAATTGTCCAATTTCTTACACCTATTGATTTCGGATCGATTCCAAAACTTGGGCAACATCATAATAAGGTGGGAGGAGTCATTTGGTGAGTTTGGAGTGAAATCCAATAGCTAGAACTAAGCAAAACACCAACCACTCCATGTAAGGAACGAACTGGGTGCGAACTTGAATTGTCCAATTTCTTACACCTATTGATTTCGGATCGATTCCAAAACTTGGGCAACATCATAATAAGGTGGGAGGAGTCATTTGGTGAGTTTGGAGTGAAATCCAATAGCTAGAACTAAGCAAAACACCAACCACTCCATGTAAGGAACGAACTGGGTGCGAACTTGAATTGTCCAATTTCTTACACCTATTGATTTCGGATCGATTCCAAAACTTGGGCAACATCATAATAAGGTGGGAGGAGTCATTTGGTGAGTTTGGAGTGAAATCCAATAGCTAGAACTAAGCAAAACACCAACCACTCCATGTAAGGAACGAACTGGGTGCGAACTTGAATTGTCCAATTTCTTACACCTATTGATTTCGGATCGATTCCAAAACTTGGGCAACATCATAATAAGGTGGGAGGAGTCATTTGGTGAGTTTGGAGTGAAATCCAATAGCTAGAACTAAGCAAAACACCAACCACTCCATGTAAGGAACGAACTGGGTGCGAACTTGAATTGTCCAATTTCTTACACCTATTGATTTCGGATCGATTCCAAAACTTGGGCAACATCATAATAAGGTGGAGGAGTCATTTGGTGAGTTTGGAGTGAAATCCAATAGCTAGAACTAAGCAAAACACCAACCACTCCATGTAAGGAACGAACTGGGTGCGAACTTGAATTGTCCAATTTCTTACACCTATTGATTTCGGATCGATTCCAAAACTTGGGCAACATCATAATAAGGTGGGAGGAGTCATTTGGTGAGTTTGGAGTGAAATCCAATAGCTAGAACTAAGCAAAACACCAACCACTCCATGTAAGGAACGAACTGGGTGCGAACTTGAATTGTCCAATTTCTTACACCTATTGATTTCGGATCGATTCCAAAACTTGGGCAACATCATAATAAGGTGGGAGGAGTCATTTGGTGAGTTTGGAGTGAAATCCAATAGCTAGAACTAAGCAAAACACCAACCACTCCATGTAAGGAACGAACTGGGTGCGAACTTGAATTGTCCAATTTCTTACACCTATTGATTTCGGATCGATTCCAAAACTTGGGCAACATCATAATAAGGTGGGAGGAGTCATTTGGTGAGTTTGGAGTGAAATCCAATAGCTAGAACTAAGCAAAACACCAACCACTCCATGTAAGGAACGAACTGGGTGCGAACTTGAATTGTCCAATTTCTTACACCTATTGATTTCGGATCGATTCCAAAACTTGGGCAACATCATAATAAGGTGGAGGAGTCATTTGGTGAGTTTGGAGTGAAATCCAATAGCTAGAACTAATGCAAAACACCAACCACTCCATGTAAGGAACGAACTGGGTGCGAACTTGAATTGTCCAATTTCTTACACCTATTGATTTCGGATCGATTCCAAAACTTGGGCAACATCATAATAAGGTGGGAGGAGTCATTGGTGAGTTTGGAGTGAAATCCAATAGCTAGAACTAAGCAAAACACCAACCACTCCATGTAAGGAACGAACTGGGTGCGAACTTGAATTGTCCAATTTCTTACACCTATTGATTTCGGATCGATTCCAAAACTTGGGCAACATCATAATAAGGTGGGAGGAGTCATTTGGTGAGTTTGGAGTGAAATCCAATAGCTAGAACTAAGCAAAACACCAACCACTCCATGTAAGGAACGAACTGGGTGCGAACTTGAATTGTCCAATTTCTTACACCTATTGATTTCGGATCGATTCCAAAACTTGGGCAACATCATAATAAGGTGGGAGGAGTCATTTGGTGAGTTTGGAGTGAAATCCAATAGCTAGAACTAAGCAAAACACCAACCACTCCATGTAAGGAACGAACTGGGTGCGAACTTGAATTGTCCAATTTCTTACACCTATTGATTTCGGATCGATTCCAAAACTTGGGCAACATCATAATAAGGTGGGAGGAGTCATTTGGTGAGTTTGGAGTGAAATCCAATAGCTAGAACTAAGCAAAACACCAACCACTCCATGTAAGGAACGAACTGGGTGCGAACTTGAATTGTCCAATTTCTTACACCTATTGATTTCGGATCGATTCCAAAACTTGGGCAACATCATAATAAGGTGGGAGGAGTCATTTGGTGAGTTTGGAGTGAAATCCAATAGCTAGAACTAAGCAAAACACCAACCACTCCATGTAAGGAACGAACTGGGTGCGAACTTGAATTGTCCAATTTCTTACACCTATTGATTTCGGATCGATTCCAAAACTTGGGCAACATCATAATAAGGTGGGAGGAGTCATTTGGTGAGTTTGGAGTGAAATCCAATAGCTAGAACTAAGCAAAACACCAACCACTCCATGTAAGGAACGAACTGGGTGCGAACTTGAATTGTCCAATTTCTTACACCTATTGATTTCGGATCGATTCCAAAACTTGGGCAACATCATAATAAGGTGGGAGGAGTCATTTGGTGAGTTTGGAGTGAAATCCAATAGCTAGAACTAAGCAAAACACCAACCACTCCATGTAAGGAACGAACTGGGTGCGAACTTGAATTGTCCAATTTCTTACACCTATTGATTTCGGATCGATTCCAAAACTTGGGCAACATCATAATAAGGTGGGAGGAGTCATTTGGTGAGTTTGGAGTGAAATCCAATAGCTAGAACTAAGCAAAACACCAACCACTCCATGTAAGGAACGAACTGGGTGCGAACTTGAATTGTCCAATTTCTTACACCTATTGATTTCGGATCGATTCCAAAACTTGGGCAACATCATAATAAGGTGGAGGAGTCATTTGGTGAGTTTGGAGTGAAATCCAATAGCTAGAACTAAGCAAAACACCAACCACTCCATGTAAGGAACGAACTGGGTGCGAACTTGAATTGTCCAATTTCTTACACCTATTGATTTCGGATCGATTCCAAAACTTGGGCAACATCATAATAAGGTGGGAGGAGTCATTTGGTGAGTTTGGAGTGAAATCCAATAGCTAGAACTAAGAAAAACACCAACCACTCCATGTAAGGAACGAACTGGGTGCGAACTTGAATTGTCCAATTTCTTACACCTATTGATTTCGGATCGATTCCAAAACTTGGGCAACATCATAATAAGGTGGGAGGAGTCATTTTGGTGAGTTTGGAGTGAAATCCAATAGCTAGAACTAAGCAAAACACCAACCACTCCATGTAAGGAACGAACTGGGTGCGAACTTGAATTGTCCAATTTCTTACACCTATTGATTTCGGATCGATTCCAAAACTTGGGCAACATCATAATAAGGTGGGAGGAGTCATTTGGTGAGTTTGGAGTGAAATCCAATAGCTAGAACTAAGCAAAACACCAACCACTCCATGTAAGGAACGAACTGGGTGCGAACTTGAATTGTCCAATTTCTTACACCTATTGATTTCGGATCGATTCCAAAACTTGGGCAACATCATAATAAGGTGGGAGGAGTCATTTTGGTGAGTTTGGAGTGAAATCCAATAGCTAGAACTAAGCAAAACACCAACCACTCCATGTAAGGAACGAACTGGGTGCGAACTTGAATTGTCCAATTTCTTACACCTATTGATTTCGGATCGATTCCAAAACTTGGGCAACATCATAATAAGGTGGAGGAGTCATTTGGTGAGTTTGGAGTGAAATCCAATAGCTAGAACTAAGCAAAACACCAACCACTCCATGTAAGGAACGAACTGGGTGCGAACTTGAATTGTCCAATTTCTTACACCTATTGATTTCGGATCGATTCCAAAACTTGGGCAACATCATAATAAGGTGGGAGGAGTCATTTGGTGAGTTTGGAGTGAAATCCAATAGCTAGAACTAAGCAAAACACCAACCACTCCATGTAAGGAACGAACTGGGTGCGAACTTGAATTGTCCAATTTCTTACACCTATTGATTTCGGATCGATTCCAAAACTTGGGCAACATCATAATAAGGTGGGAGGAGTCATTTGGTGAGTTTGGAGTGAAATCCAATAGCTAGAACTAAGCAAAACACCAACCACTCCATGTAAGGAACGAACTGGGTGCGAACTTGAATTGTCCAATTTCTTACACCTATTGATTTCGGATCGATTCCAAAACTTGGGCAACATCATAATAAGGTGGGAGGAGTCATTTGGTGAGTTTGGAGTGAAATCCAATAGCTAGAACTAAGCAAAACACCAACCACTCCATGTAAGGAACGAACAGGGTGCGAACTTGAATTGTCCAATTTCTTACACCTATTGATTTCGGATCGATTCCAAAACTTGGGCAACATCATAATAAGGTGGGAGGAGTCATTTGGTGAGTTGGAGTGAAATCCAATAGCTAGAACTAAGCAAAACACCAACCACTCCATGTAAGGAACGAACTGGGTGCGAACTTGAATTGTCCAATTTCTTACACCTATTGATTTCGGATCGATTCCAAAACTTGGGCAACATCATAATAAGGTGGGAGGAGTCATTTGGTGAGTTTGGAGTGAAATCCAATAGCTAGAAACTAAGCAAAACACCAACCACTCCATGTAAGGAACGAACTGGGTGCGAACTTGAATTGTCCAATTTCTTACACCTATTGATTTCGGATCGATTCCAAAACTTGGGCAACATCATAATAAGGTGGAAGGAGTCATTTGGTGAGTTTGGAGTGAAATCCAATAGCTAGAACTAATGCAAAACACCAACCACTCCATGTAAGGAACGAACTGGGTGCGAACTTGAATTGTCCAATTTCTTACACCTATTGATTTCGGATCGATTCCAAAACTTGGGCAACATCATAATAAGGTGGGAGGAGTCATTTGGTGAGTTTGGAGTGAAATCCAATAGCTAGAACTAAGCAAAACACCAACCACTCCATGTAAGGAACGAACTGGGTGCGAACTTGAATTGTCCAATTTCTTACACCTATTGATTTCGGATCGATTCCAAAACTTGGGCAACATCATAATAAGGTGGGAGGAGTCATTTGGTGAGTTTGGAGTGAAATCCAATAGCTAGAACTATAGCAAAACACCAACCACTCCATGTAAGGAACGAACTGGGTGCGAACTTGAATTGTCCAATTTCTTACACCTATTGATTTCGGATCGATTCCAAAACTTGGGCAACATCATAATAAGGTGGGAGGAGTCATTTGGTGAGTTTGGAGTGAAATCCAATAGCTAGAACTAAGCAAAACACCAACCACTCCATGTAAGGAACGAACTGGGTGCGAACTTGAATTGTCCAATTTCTTACACCTATTGATTTCGGATCGATTCCAAAACTTGGGCAACATCATAATAAGGTGGGAGGAGTCATTTATGTGTTTGGAGTGAAATCCAATAGCTAGAACTAAGCAAAACACCAACCACTCCATGTAAGGAACGAACTGGGTGCGAACTTGAATTGTCCAATTTCTTACACCTATTGATTTCGGATCGATTCCAAAACTTGGGCAACATCATAATAAGGTGGAAGGAGTCATTTGGTGAGTTTGGAGTGAAATCCAATAGCTAGAACTATGAAAAACACCAACCACTCCATGTAAGGAACGAACAGGGTGCGAACTTGAATTGTCCAATTTCTTACACCTATGATTTCGGATCGATTCCAAAACTTGGGCAACATCATAATAAGGTGGGAGGAGTCATTTGGTGAGTTTGGAGTGAAATCCAATAGCTAGAACTAAGCAAAACACCAACCACTCCATGTAAGGAACGAAATGGGTGCGAACTTGAATTGTCCAATTTCTTACACCTATTGATTTCGGATCGATTCCAAAACTTGGGCAACATCATAATAAGGTGGGAGGAGTCATTTGGTGAGTTTGGAGTGAAATCCAATAGCTAGAACTAAGCAAAACACCAACCACTCCATGTAAGGAACGAACTGGGTGCGAACTTGAATTGTCCAATTTCTTACACCTATTGATTTCGGATCGATTCCAAAACTTGGGCAACATCATAATAAGGTGGGAGGAGTCATTGGTGAGTTTGGAGTGAAATCCAATAGCTAGAACTAATGCAAAACACCAACCACTCCATGTAAGGAACGAACTGGGTGCGAACTTGAATTGTCCAATTTCTTACACCTATGATTTCGGATCGATTCCAAAACTTGGGCAACATCATAATAAGGTGGGAGGAGTCATTTGGTGAGTTTGGAGTGAAATCCAATAGCTAGAACTAATGCAAAACACCAACCACTCCATGTAAGGAACGAACGGGTGCGAACTTGAATGTCCAATTTCTTACACCTATTGATTTCGGATCGATTCCAAAACTTGGGCAACATCATAATAAGGTGGGAGGAGTCATTTGGTGAGTTTGGAGTGAAATCCAATAGCTAGAACTAAGCAAAACACCAACCACTCCATGTAAGGAACGAACTGGGTGCGAACTTGAATTGTCCAATTTCTTACACCTATTGATTTCGGATCGATTCCAAAACTTGGGCAACATCATAATAAGGTGGGAGGAGTCATTTGGTGAGTTTGGAGTGAAATCCAATAGCTAGAACTAAGCAAAACACCAACCACTCCATGTAAGGAACGAACATGGGTGCGAACTTGAATTGTCCAATTTCTTACACCTATTGATTTCGGATCGATTCCAAAACTTGGGCAACATCATAATAAGGTGGGAGGAGTCATTTGGTGAGTTTGGAGTGAAATCCAATAGCTAGAACTAAGCAAAACACCAACCACTCCATGTAAGGAACGAACTGGGTGCGAACTTGAATTGTCCAATTTCTTACACCTATTGATTTCGGATCGATTCCAAAACTTGGGCAACATCATAATAAGGTGGGAGGAGTCATTTGGTGAGTTTGGAGTGAAATCCAATAGCTAGAACTAAGCAAAACACCAACCACTCCATGTAAGGAACGAAACTGGGTGCGAACTTGAATTGTCCAATTTCTTACACCTATTGATTTCGGATCGATTCCAAAACTTGGGCAACATCATAATAAGGTGGGAGGAGTCATTTGGTGAGTTTGGAGTGAAATCCAATAGCTAGAACTAATGCAAAACACCAACCACTCCATGTAAGGAACGAACTGGGTGCGAACTTGAATTGTCCAATTTCTTACACCTATTGATTTCGGATCGATTCCAAAACTTGGGCAACATCATAATAAGGTGGGAGGAGTCATTTGCTTGGTTTGGAGTGAAATCCAATAGCTAGAACTAAGCAAAACACCAACCACTCCATGTAAGGAACGAACTGGGTGCGAACTTGAATTGTCCAATTTCTTACACCTATTGATTTCGGATCGATTCCAAAACTTGGGCAACATCATAATAAGGTGGGAGGAGTCATTTGGTGAGTTTGGAGTGAAATCCAATAGCTAGAACTAAGCAAAACACCAACCACTCCATGTAAGGAACGAACTGGGTGCGAACTTGAATTGTCCAATTTCTTACACCTATTGATTTCGGATCGATTCCAAAACTTGGGCAACATCATAATAAGGTGGGAGGAGTCATTTGGTGAGTTTGGAGTGAAATCCAATAGCTAGAACTAATGACAAACACCAACCACTCCATGTAAGGAACGAACATGGGTGCTGAACTTTTGAATTGTCCAATTTTCTTACACCTATTGATTTCGTATCGATTCCAAAAAACTTGGGCAACATCATAATAATGGTGGGAGGAGTCATTTGGTGAGTTTGGAGTGAATCCAATAGCTAGAACTAAGCAAAACCACAACCACTCATTGTACGGACCGACTAGGGTGCGAACTTAATTGGTCCAATTTCTCTACACCATATTGATTTCGGATCGACTTCCAACCATTGGGCAACATTCATAATAAGGTGGGAGGAGTCATTTGGTGAGTTTGGAGTGAATCCAATAGCTAGAACTAAGCAAAACACCAACCACTCCATGTAAGGAAAGACTGGTGCCGAACTTTAAATTGTCCAATTTCTTACACCTACTTGATTTCGGATCGATTCCACAACATGGGCAAACATCATAATAAGGTCGGGAGGAGTCAGTTGGTGAGTTTGGAGTGAAATACAATAGCTAGAACTAAGCAAACACCAACCACTCCATGTAAGGAACGAACTAGGGTGCGAACTTGAATTGTCCAATTTCTTACACCTATTGATTTCGGATCGATTCCAACACTTGGGCAACATCATAATAAGGTGGGAGGAGTCATTTGGTGAGTTTGGAGTGAAATCCAATAGCTAGAACTAAGCAAAACACCAACCACTCCATGTAAGGAACGAACTGGGTGCGAACTTGAATTGTCCAATTTCTTACACCTATTGATTTCGGATCGATTCCAAAAATTGGGCAACATCATAATAAGGTGGGAGGAGTCATTATGGTGGTTGGAGTGAAATCCAATAGCTAGAACTAAGCAAAACACCAACCACTCCATGTAAGGAACGAACTGGGTGCGAACTGAATTGTCCAATTTCTTACACCTATTGATTTCGGATCGATTCCAAAACTTGGGCAACATCATAATAAGGTGGGAGGAGTCATTTGGTTAGTTTGGAGTGAAATCCAATAGCTAGAACTAAGCAAAACACCAACCACTCCATGTAAGGAACGAACTGGGTGCGAACTTGAATTGTCCAATTTCTTACACCTATTGATTTCGGATCGATTCCAAAACTTGGGCAACATCATAATAAGGTGGGAGGAGTCATTTGGTGAGTTTGGAGTAAAATCCAATAGCTAGAACTAAGCAAAACACCAACCACTCCATGTAAGGAACGAACTGGGTGCGAACTTGAATTGTCCAATTTCTTACACCTATTGATTTCGGATCGATTCCAAAACTTGGGCAACATCATAATAAGGTGGGAGGAGTCATTTGGTGAGTTTGGAGTGAAATCCAATAGCTAGAACTAAGCAAAACACCAACCACTCCATGTAAGGAACGAACTGGGTGCGAACTTGAATTGTCCAATTTCTTACACCTATTGATTTCGGATCGATTCCAAAACTTGGGCAACATCATAATAAGGTGGGAGGAGTCATTTGGTGAGTTTGGAGTGAAATCAATAGCTAGAACTAAGCAAAACACCAACCAACTCCATGTAAGGAACGAACGGGGCGACTTGAATTGTCCAATTTCCTTACACTATATGATTTCGGATCGATTCCAAACTTGGGCAAATCATAATAAGGTGGAAGGAGTCATTTGGTGAGTTTGGAGTGAACTCCAATCGCTAGAACTATTGAAAACACCCAACCACTCCACTGTAAGGAACGAACAGGGTGCGAACTTGAATTGTCCAATTTTCTTACACCTATTGATTGGATCGATTAAAAACATGGGCCACACTCATTAATAAGGTGGGAAGAGAGGTCATTATTGTGATTTGGAGTGAATTAATTCCAATAGATAGACCTAAGCAAAAAACCCAACCACTCCATGTAAGGAACGAAACATGGGTGCGAACCTTGAATGTCCAATCTTACACCTATTGATTTAGGATCGATTCCAAACTTGCGGCAAAATCACTAATAATGGTGGGAGAAGTCATTTGGGAGTTTGAGTGAATCACAATCGCTAGAACTAAGCAAAACACCAACCACTCCATGTAAGGAACGAAGCTGGGGTGCGAAACTTGGAATTGTCCAATTTCTTACACCTATTGATTTCGGATCGATTCCAAAACATGGGCAAACACATAATAAGGTGGGAGGAGTCATTTGGTGAGTTTGGAGTGAATCCAATTGCTAGAACTAGCAAAACACCAACCACTCCATGTAAAGGACGAACTGGGTGCGAACTTGATGAATTGTACAATTCCTTAACACCTATTGATTTCGGATCGGATTCCACAAACTTGGGCAACATCATAATAAGGTGGAAGGAGTCATTTATGGTGAGTTTGGAGTGAATCCAATTGCTAACAATATGCAAAACACCAACCACTCCATCTAAGAAACGACATGGTGCGAACTTGAATTGTCCAATTTCTTACACCTATTAATTTCGGATGATTCCAAAACTTGGGCAACATCATAATACGGTGGGAGGAGGAGTCCATTTCTTGAGTTTGGAGTGAATTTCAATCGCTAGGAACTAGAAACACCAACCACTCCATGTAAGGAACGAACATGGGTGCGAACTTGAATTGTCCAATTTCTTACACCTATTGATTTCGGATCGATTCCAAAACTTGGGGCAACATCATAATAAGGTGGGAGGAGTCATTTGGTGAGTTTGGAGTGAATCCAATCGCTAGAACTAAGCAAAAACACCAAACCACTCCATGTAAGGAACGAAACTGGGTGCGAACTTGAATTGTCCAATTTCTTACACCTATTGATTTCGGATCGATTCCAAAACTTGGCAACATCATAATAAGTGGGAGGAGTCATTTATTGTGTTCGAGTGAAATCGAATAGCTAAAACTAAGCAAAACACCAACCACTCCATTCGTAGGGAAATGGAAGGGAGGTTTTCTGGAGCTGTTTTGGTGATTTTGGGCAGTTTAGAGTATTGGGTTGATTGCTGGAGTGTTTGGGGTTGTGGGAATGATGAGGATGATTTCTGGATGTGTTGATGGAATGATGGAAGTGTGGAGTGGCTGAAGTGAATTGTGTGGGGGTTGATGGTGTTTGGGGTTGTGGACTTCTCTATTTATAGGGCTAAGAGGGAGGAACATCATGATGAATTCCAACACCACCATTCCTCCTTTAATACAACCCATAACTCTCACTTCATCTTGTCTATGGTAGTGTGGTTGGAATCACTTTCATCCCATACTTCTTTTGCTGCTGCACCTCCAGCTTTCTTCACATGGGTTTTCTTTTGGTTGCTGGAAAACAGTTGGCAGCTGCAAACCTGAGCATGGTGTGCAATTTGATGGGCTCACGGATTGGGCTTGGCTTCATCAATTGATATGTTTGAGTAGTCCATCCTGCAGTTCAGAATCTCCTCTTTCCAACCACAAGTGATTTGGCCCAATCCAAGCTCAGATGAAAAAGATAAGTCCGAAATGAATTGCTAACTCAGTCTGCTCGTTTTTGCACCCCTTTGCAACTCTTCTTATCCAAAGCCACCATTGCTACCTAAGGCCCAATGAACTGAATGACAAACAGAAAAGGGATTAAAAGCACAAGTTTAACTCAATAACATAACCAAATCATAAGCTAGAGAGGTACAAAATGATATACAATTATGAACTGATCAAATACCCCCAGACCTAGATTTTGCTAGTCCTCGAGCAAAACAACACAAAACAAAGTTAAAAACAAAACAAGAAGTTAACTAAACCACTTCCGCAGGTAACTCGATTGCATTGAGCATATGCAACAAGCCTTTAAACCTCTAGGCATCCCTAGTAGGAGGAGTTGTGTCTCCTGAGGGTTTAACAGAAACGATACCCACAACGCTCTACTGACTCTACAAAACAAAGTGATTAGTAAAACTTTGAAATCAACTAATGAAAATGAAAGAAAACTTTCGTCATACCTCCAATACCATAGAGTTGCCAAGATAGGTGATCAATCAGTGTGTAAAGTGGAAGCTATAGCTCAAAGGCACACGGCTTCAAAGCAAGCACACTCAAACCTTGAATAGAGAACATGCTTCGACTCTAATTCTCACAGATAACACTCAATCACTCAGAACCTATGGTTTAATTCTCTCAAGAAAGCATAAATGAGTGTAAGAAATAGAAGCACAAGTTTGGTTAGATCTCATGAAAGGAATCAAATACTAAGAATAGAGATACACACATACTTACAGCAACCATGAATACATCCTCAAAGATCAGCTAGGTCTTTTACAAGGTTGTAATGAAAGGCTAAGGTTAGGGGAAATGGAAGAATTGGAAGGAAAAACAAGTAACTTAAGAACATACCAAGGTTGCATTCTTCTTTGATCTGCAAGGTATCATTGGTTTAGAATGGCATGGCTGCAAACTTCATGGTATCACCTGGCACAGACTTTATTTTTCACACTTAGATCAAATCGAAACACTTTCTCTTTATCTTTCTTATTTGCTGATTTGATCGCTTCTTCTTTAACTTCATTGCACAGATGCATACCAATTTTTTTTAGGTACATGGCAGCAACTTCCTTGCCTCAAACGTGATCTTGGCACACCTTGGTATATTTCTAAGCTAGGGTATGGCTGCAATGGTTAAATATCTCAGATTGAGATACAAAGGTAGGGAAAATGATGAGGGTGATAGAAGAAGAAGGCTTGAAGTGTTTGGCTGCAAGAGAGCTAATGGAACACACAAATGGGTAGAGTGAAAAGAAAGCACAAAGAATGGTTATGCACACATAGCCTAGCATCACTTCAATGAGTTCATTCATGGGTGAGAGCAAGCACATGATATCTGCAAAAGAGAGAAATCATCCTTAGTATTCAATCAAAATGGAACAATGAGATCATTTAGAGTGAAATGAAGAAAATGAGTAGAGATGAGAAGTAGAAACACTTTAAACCCTCTCAAGAAAGCAATTAGGCTCGATATAGCTCACTAGGGTAGTCTCCACTATTCTCCTTCAAATTTGAGCATGGTACTTTAGCCACCAGAATTCTAAGAGCAAAAGCTTTGTGAAGTGCACAATTCTGATATGAAAACCTCAAATAGCAGCTCCATAGTATTGATTGTATGACATTCTAAAAAAAGTGACAAGAGAACAAAAATTGAAAACACAAATGGATGAGAAAATTGAAAATTGAAAACCTCCCCCCCCAGACCTTAATTGAACATTGTCCTCAATGTTAAAGCAAAGTGAAGATGATTGAGAACATGTAAATGATAAGGGGAAAAGTTAAGAAGAAGGTTTAGAGAAACTCCCCCTTGATGCGATTAGGTCGACCGCTACCAAGCACCTCTCTTCTTGAACACATGGGTTGCCTCCCAAGAAGCGCCTTAGTTAATGTCTTGGCAAGACATTATGTAATCAGCTAAGTTGATGGTACAAAGGGAAGTTGATCCACCACATGGCCTGCTTGAATGCCAGCTGAAATTCCCTCATAGAATGGCTTTAAACGTTGTCCATTTACTTTGAAAGTTGAGCCATCTTTAGGGTTTTGAATTTCCACAGCTCCATAGGGAGAAACATTGACCACGGTGAATGGCCCAAGCCACCTAGACTTCAATTTTCCTGGAAAGAGACGCAAACGTGAATTAAACAAAAGAACTGACATACCTTTGGAGAACTCTTTCCGTTGAATGTTTCTGTCATGGTAACTCTTGGTTCGTTCTTTGTAAAGCTTTGCATTCTCATAAGACTCATGTCTAATTTCTTCCAATTCATTGAGCTGAAACTTTCTAACATGGCCAGCCTTGTCCAGATCAAAATTCAACTTCTTGATGGCCCAAAAAGCATTGTGTTCAAGCTCCATTGGCAGGTGGCATGCTTTCCCAAACACAAGACGATAAGGGCTCATTCCGATGGGAGTCTTATATGCAGTCCTATAAGCCCATAATGAATCATTGAGCTTGGCAGCCCAATCCTTCCTTGTACTGTTCACAACCTTCTCCAGGATGTGCTTAATTTCTCTATTGCTTATTTCCACTTGACCAGAAGTTTGAGGATGATATGGTGTAGAGACTCGATGGGTGATGTTGTACTTTTTCATGAGTGCTTCAAATGGCTTGTTACAGAAGTGGCTGCCTCCATCACTAATGACAGCCCTTGGAGTACCAAACCTTGTGAAAATATTATCCTTCAAGAACTTTAGCACCACCTTATGATCATTGGTTTTGGTGGCTATGGCTTCCACCCATTTAGACACATAATCAACAGCAACAAGTATGTAAGTATAACCAAAGGAAGATGGGAATGGTCCCATGAAATCAATACCCCACACATCGAAGAGCTCCACAACAAGTATGTTATTCAATGGCATTTCGTTCCTGCGACTTATGTTCCCCATCCTTTGGCACCTATCACACTTAACACAAAAATTAAACGCATCTTTGAATAGAGTGGGCCAAAAGAAACCAGATTGCAGAATTTTAAGTGCTGTTTTCTTAGCTCCAAAGTGACCTCCACAAGCCAATTCGTGGCTATGCCTAAGTATGCTTTCTTGCTCTTCTTCTGGAACACATCTTCTGATGAGTTGATCCGGGCAATGCTTGAATAAGAAAGGTTCATCCCAGACATAATGTTTCACCATGGAAAAGAACTTCTTCTTGTCCTGAGAAGTTAGATCATTTCTAAGAACACCACAAGCAAGATAATTAACAAAATCAGCATACCATGGCTCTTTGACTTGGGCAGCATATAGTTGTTCATCAGGGAAAGTCTCATTCAAGGGTAGCACAGCTGCTCCTTTTTCTTCAACCACAATTCTGCTCAAATGATCAGCTACCACATTCTCACATCCCTTCTTATCTCGAATCTCCAAATCGAATTCTTGCAGCAAGAGAATCCATCTAATCAAGCGTGGTTTGGCATCCTTCTTAGTGAGCAAGTATCTAA
>BJCG01004539.1:0-51294 GCA_005406145.1 Prunus yedoensis
GGGAGGAGTGATTTGGGAGTGTGGAGTGAAATCCAATAGCTAGAACTAAGCACAACACCAACCACTCCATGTAAGGAACGAACAGGGTGCGAACTTGAATTGTCCAATTTCTTACACCTATTGATTTCGGATCGATTCAAAAACTTGGGCAACAACATAATAAGGTGGAAGGAGTCATTTGGTCAGTTTGGAGTTGTTGTTGTTAATATTATGTTAACTCGCAATTGTACGGGGCAATTAGTAGTATAGCAAGACAAGTACGAGGTCGTACCCACGAAGACTGAGAAGTTCAAATTAGTTATGTACTTAGATTACCAAATTCAAGAAGTTAGGAAGTCTAGTCTAAAACAAAATTTAGAGTGAGAGTGATTGTGAAAAGAAGTGAGCAAACTGAAATTGCAAATGAAAGCAAATAAACAAGTGTAACAAAGAGTGATTTTGAAGGGCTGGAAGACGGATTTGGAGACTAGGGCATTCGATTCACCATAACAATTCAATTCTGGGTTATAAGGAGTCATGTAACAAGTCTAATACAGATTCAAAGATTGATTCTAGCTAAAGTATGATTAGGCCATGGTGTCTGGTCCTAACCTTGTGTTCCTAATTCCCTAATTTGATCATTTGTTGTCTAACCTAAAATTAAGCATTAGGAACCCATTAAGCATAGAAGAACAATTTAAACAACCAAGCATGTATCTAATCCCTGTTGTCGAATGTCCATACATACTCTTCCTATTCATAGCTCAATTCGAATTAAAGCATGGTGTCTACTCTTAATTCAAACCAAGATATACAAATCAAATGGTAGCTAAGCATTCCGATCAGCATATAGGCAAGTAGGCAAAATGAATAAAAACATGAATCATGAATCAAACTTGAAACTCCAAACTTCAAACTTATAAACCCAGAATATTCATGTTAGGTTACATCGAAACCCTAGTTATGGATTTAGCTACTCATAATGGAAAAGAAACTAAAACAGAATTGGGAAAACATAATGAATGTCATAAGAGTAGAAAAACCCTTTTCTGAAGTTCTTATGGTGTCCAATGCTTCTTCAAGAGCTTCTCCACGTCTGGAAGGATGTATGAAGGATATGGAGGTGATTTGGGATGAGTTTGAGTGAGTGGTGATGGTTGAGAGAGAGAAAATTCGTAGGAAATAGAAGGGAGGTTTTCTGGAGCTGTTTTGGTGTTTTGGGGCAGTTTAGAGTATCTGGCTGTGTACCTAGAGTGTATGGGGTGGATGTGTGTTCCTTTGAAGCTTGAAGACCTCTCTATTTATAGGGCTAAGAGGGAGGAACATCATGATGATATTCCCACACCATCCTTCATCCTTTGCTGCTGCACCTCAAGCCTTCTTCACATGGGTTCAAAGCTGATCAGTTGTGGCAGTGCTGCCAAACCATGTGATCTTCTTTTGGCTGCCAACCCATGTGGTCTTCTTTTGGCTGCCAACCCATGTGGTTCTTTTGCTGCCAAAGTCAGTTACAGCTGGGGTGAGGCACATGGCTTAAAGGAGGTGACAAGCTCATCAGCTGGCAGCTGCAATCCTGAGCATGGTGCAACTTGATGGGACCACGGATTGGGCTTGGCTTCATCAATTGATATGTTTGAGTAGTCCATCCTGCAGTTCAGAATCTCTTCTTTCCAACCACAAGTGATTTGGCCCAATCCAAGCTCAGATGAAAAAGATAAGTCCGAAATGAATTGCTAACTCAGTCTGCTCGTTTTTGCACCCCTTGCAACTCTTCTTATCCAAAGCCACAATGCCTAAGGCCCAATGAACTGAATGACAAACAGAAAAGGGATTAAAAGCACAAGTTTAACTCAATAACATAACCAAATCATAAGCTAGAGAGGTACAAAATGATATACAATTATGAACTGATCACCACTCCATGTAAGGAACGAACTGGGTGCGAACTTGACTTGTCCAATTTTTACACCTATTGATTTCGGATCGATTCCAAAACTTGGGCAACATCATAATAAGGTGGAAGGAGTCATTTGGTGAGTTTGGAGTGAAATCCAATCGCTAGAACTATTGAAAACACCAACCACTCCATGTAAGGAACGAACAGGGTGCGAACTTGAATTGTCCAATTTCTTACACCTATTGATTTAGGATCGATTCCAAAACTTG
The DNA here is from genome assembly GCA_005406145.1 of Prunus yedoensis. Taxonomy (NCBI): domain Eukaryota; kingdom Viridiplantae; phylum Streptophyta; class Magnoliopsida; order Rosales; family Rosaceae; genus Prunus; species Prunus yedoensis. The sequence goes on from BJCG01004539.1 coordinate 2,146, forward strand.
GGCAACATCATAATAAGGTGGGAAGAGTCATTTGGTGAGTTTGGAGTGAAATGCAATAGCTAGAACTGAGGAAACCACCAACCACTCCATGTAAGGAACGAACTGGGTGCGAACTTGAATTGTCCAATTTCTTACACCTATTGATTTCGGATCGATTCCAAAACTTGGGCAACATCATAATAAGGTGGGAGGAGTCATTTATTGTGTTTGGAGTGAAATCCAATAGCTAGAACTAAGCAAAACACCAACCACTCCATGTAAGGAACGAACTGGGTGCGAACTTGACTTGTCCAATTTTTACACCTATTGATTTCGGATCGATTCCAAAACATGGGAAACATCATAATAAGGTGGGAGGAGTCATTTATTGTGTTTGGAGTTAAATCCAATAGCTAGAACTAAGCAAAACACCAACCACTCCATGTAAGGAACGAACTGGGTGCGAACTTGAATTGTCCAATTTCTTACACCTATTGATTTCGGATCGAGTCCAAAACTTGGGCAACATCATAATAAGGTGGGAGGAGTCATTTATTGTGTTTGGAGTGAAATCCAATAGCTAGAACTTAGCAAAACACCAACCACTCCATTTAAGGAACGAACTGGGTGCGAACTTGAATTGTCCAATTTCTTACACCTATTGAATTCGGATCGATTCCAAAACTTGGGCAACATCATAATAAGGTGGAAGGAGTCATTTTGTGAGTTTGGAGTGAAATCCAATCGCTAGAACTATTGAAAACACCAACCACTCCATGTAAGGAACGAACGTGGTGCGAACTTGAATTGTCCTATTTCTTGCACCTATTGATTTCGGATCGATTCCAAAACTTGGGCAACATCATAATAAGGTGGGAGGGGTCATTTGTGGAGTTTGGAGTGAAATCCAATTAGCTAGAAACATAGCAAAACACCAACCACTCCATGTAAGGAACGAACAGGGTGCCGAACTTGAATTGTCCAATTTCTTACACCTATTTATTCGGTATCGATTCCAAAACTTGGGCAACATCATAATAAGGTGGGAGGAGTCATTTGGTGAGTTTTGGAGTGAAATCCAATAGCTAGAACTAAGCCAACAACCACCAACCACTCCTGTAAGGAACGAACCTGGGTGCGAACTTGAATTGTCCAATTTCTTACACCTATTGATTTCGGATCGATTCCAAACACTTTGGGCAACATCATAATAAGGTGGGAAGGAGTCATTTGGTGAGTTTGGAGTGAAAAATTCCAATAGCTAGAACTAGCAAACACCAACCACTCCATGTAAGGAACGAACTGGGTGCGAACTTGAATTGTCCAATTTTCTTACACCTATTGATTTCGGATCGATTCCAAAACTTGGCAACATCATAATAAGGTGGGAGGAGTCATTTGTGAGTTTTGGAGTTAAATCCAATAGCTAGAACTAAGCAAAACACCAACCACTCCATGTAAGGAACGAACTGGTGCGAACTTGATTGTCCAATTTCTTACACCTATTGATTTCGGATCGATTCCAGAACTTTGGGCAACATCATAATAAGGTGGGAGGAGGTCATTGATTGTGTTTGGAGTGAGATCCATAGCTAGAACTAAGCAAACACCAACCACTCCATGTAAGGAACGACTGGGTGCGAACTTGAATTGTCCAATTTCTTACACCTATTGATTTCGGATCGATTCCAAACTTGGGCAACATCATAATAGGTGGAGGAGTCATTTATTGTGGTTGGAGTGAAATCCAATAGCTAGAACTTAGCAAAACAACCAACCACTCCTGTAAGGACCGAACGGGGTGCGAACTTGAATTGTCCAATTCTTACACCTATTGATTTCGGATCGATTCCAAACTTGGGCAACATCATAATAAGGTGGAAGGAGTCATTTGGTGAGTGTGGAGTGAAATCCAAGTCGCTAGAACTATTGAAACACCAACCACTCCATGTAAGGAACGAACAGGGTGCGAACTTGAATTGTCCAATTTCTTACACCTATTGATTTCGGATCGATTCCAAAACTTGGGCAACATCATAATAAGGTGGGAGGAGTCATTTTGTGATTTGAGTGAAATCCAATAGCTAGAACTAAGAAAACACAACCACTCCATGTAAGGAACGAACAGGGTGCGAACTTGAATTGTCCAATTTCTTACACCTATTGATTTCGGATCGATTCCAAAACTTGGGCAACATCATAATAAGGTGGAGGAGTCATTTGGTGAGTTTGGAGTGAAATCCAATAGCTAGAACTAATGCAAAACACCAACCACTCCATGTAAGGAACGAACTGGTGCGAACTTGAATTGTCCAATTTCTTACACTATTGATTTCGGATCGATTCCAAAACTTGGGCAACATCATAATAAGGTGGGAGGAGTCATTTGTGAGTTTGGAGTGAAATCCAATAGCTAGAACTAAGCAAAACACCAACCACTCCATGTAAGGAACGAACATGGGTGCGAACTTGAATTGTCCAATTTCTTACACCTATTGATTCGGATCGATTCCAAAACTTGGGCAACATCATAATAAGGTGGAGGAGTCATTTGTGAGTTTGGAGTGAAATCAATAGCTAGAACTAAGCAAAACACCAACCACTCCATGTAAGGAACGAACTGGGTGCGAACTTGAATTGTCCAATTTCTTACACCTATTGATTTCGGATCGATTCCAAAACTTGGGCAACATCATAATAAGGTGGAGGAGGTCATTTTGTGAGTTTGGATGTGAAATCCAATCGCTAGAACTATAGAAAACACCAACCACTCCATGTAAGGAACGAACTGGGTGCGAACTTGAATTGTCCAATTTCTTACACCTATTGATTTCGGATCGATTCCAAAACTTGGGCAACATCATAATAAGGTGGGAGGAGTCATTTTGTGAGTTGGAGTGAAATCCAATAGCTAGAACTATTGCAAAACACCAACCACTCCATGTAAGGAACGAACAGGGTGCGAACTTGAATTGTCCAATTTCTTACACCTATTGATTTCGGATCGATTCCAAAACTTGGGCAACATCATAATAGGTGGAGGAGTCATTTGGTGAGTTTGGAGTGAAATCCAATAGCTAGAACTAAGCAAAACACCAACCACTCCATGTAAGGAACGAACTGGGTGCGAACTTGAATTGTCCAATTTCTTACACCTATTGATTTCGGATCGATTCCAAAACTTGGGCAACATCATAATAAGGTGGGAGGAGTCATTTGGTGAGTTTGGAGTGAAATCCAATAGCTAGAACTAAGCAAAACACCAACCACTCCATGTAAGGAACGAACTGGGTGCGAACTTGAATTGTCCAATTTCTTACACCTATTGATTTCGGATCGATTCCAAAACTTGGGCAACATCATAATAAGGTGGGAGGAGTCATTTGGTGAGTTTGGAGTGAAATCCAATAGCTAGAACTAAGCAAAACACCAACCACTCCATGTAAGGAACGAACTGGGTGCGAACTTGAATTGTCCAATTTCTTACACCTATTGATTTCGGATCGATTCCAAAACTTGGGCAACATCATAATAAGGTGGGAGGAGTCATTTGGTGAGTTTGGAGTGAAATCCAATAGCTAGAACTAAGCAAAACACCAACCACTCCATGTAAGGAACGAACTGGGTGCGAACTTGAATTGTCCAATTTCTTACACCTATTGATTTCGGATCGATTCCAAAACTTGGGCAACATCATAATAAGGTGGGAGGAGTCATTTGGTGAGTTTGGAGTGAAATCCAATAGCTAGAACTAAGCAAAACACCAACCACTCCATGTAAGGAACGAACTGGGTGCGAACTTGAATTGTCCAATTTCTTACACCTATTGATTTCGGATCGATTCCAAAACTTGGGCAACATCATAATAAGGTGGGAGGAGTCATTTGGTGAGTTTGGAGTGAAATCCAATAGCTAGAACTAATGCAAAACACCAACCACTCCATGTAAGGAACGAACTGGGTGCGAACTTGAATTGTCCAATTTCTTACACCTATTGATTTCGGATCGATTCCAAAACTTGGGCAACATCATAATAAGGTGGGAGGAGTCATTTGTGAGTTTGGAGTGAAATCCAATAGCTAGAACTAAGCAAAACACCAACCACTCCATGTAAGGAACGAACTGGGTGCGAACTTGAATTGTCCAATTTCTTACACCTATTGATTTCGGATCGATTCCAAAACTTGGGCAACATCATAATAAGGTGGGAGGAGTCATTTGGTGAGTTTGGAGTGAAATCCAATAGCTAGAACTAAGCAAAACACCAACCACTCCATGTAAGGAACGAACTGGGTGCGAACTTGAATTGTCCAATTTCTTACACCTATTGATTTCGGATCGATTCCAAAACTTGGGCAACATCATAATAAGGTGGAGGAGTCATTTGGTGAGTTTGGAGTGAAATCCAATAGCTAGAACTAATGCAAAACACCAACCACTCCATGTAAGGAACGAACTGGGTGCGAACTTGAATTGTCCAATTTCTTACACCTATTGATTCGGATCGATTCCAAACTTGGGCAACATCATAATAAGGTGGGAGGAGTCATTTGGTGAGTTTGGAGTGAAATCCAATAGCTAGAACTAAGCAAAACACCAACCACTCCATGTAAGGAACGAACTGGGTGCGAACTTGAATGTCCAATTTCTTACACCTATTGATTTCGGATCGATTCCAAAACTTGGGCAACATCATAATAAGGTGGAGGAGTCATTTGGTGAGTTTGGAGTGAAATCCAATAGCTAGAACTAAGCAAAACACCAACCACTCCATGTAAGGAACGAACTGGGTGCGACTTGAATTGTCCAATTTCTTACACCTATTGATTTCGGATCGATTCCAAAACTTGGGCAACATCATAATAAGGTGGAGGAGTCATTTGGTGAGTTTGGAGTGAAATCCAATAGCTAGAACTAAGCAAAACACCAACCACTCCATGTAAGGAACGAACTGGGTGCGAACTTGAATTGTCCAATTTCTTACACCTATTGATTTCGGATCGATTCCAAAACTTGGGCAACATCATAATAAGGTGGGAGGAGTCATTTGGTGAGTTGGAGTGAAATCCAATAGCTAGAACTAAGCAAAACACCAACCACTCCATGTAAGGAACGAACTGGGTGCGAACTTGAATTGTCCAATTTCTTACACCTATTGATTTCGGATCGATTCCAAAACTTGGGCAACATCATAATAAGGTGGGAGGAGTCATTTGGTGAGTTTGGAGTGAAATCCAATAGCTAGAACTAAGCAAAACACCAACCACTCCATGTAAGGAACGAACTGGGTGCGAACTTGAATTGTCCAATTTCTTACACCTATTGATTTCGGATCGATTCCAAAACTTGGGCAACATCATAATAAGGTGGGAGGAGTCATTTGGTGAGTTTGGAGTGAAATCCAATAGCTAGAACTAAGCAAAACACCAACCACTCCATGTAAGGAACGAACTGGGTGCGAACTTGAATTGTCCAATTTCTTACACCTATTGATTTCGGATCGATTCCAAAACTTGGGCAACATCATAATAAGGTGGGAGGAGTCATTTGGTGAGTTTGGAGTGAAATCCAATAGCTAGAACTAAGCAAAACACCAACCACTCCATGTAAGGAACGAACTGGGTGCGAACTTGAATTGTCCAATTTCTTACACCTATTGATTTCGGATCGATTCCAAAACTTGGGCAACATCATAATAAGGTGGGAGGAGTCATTTGGTGAGTTTGGAGTGAAATCCAATAGCTAGAACTAAGCAAAACACCAACCACTCCATGTAAGGAACGAACTGGGTGCGAACTTGAATTGTCCAATTTCTTACACCTATTGATTTCGGATCGATTCCAAAACTTGGGCAACATCATAATAAGGTGGAAGGAGTCATTTGGTGAGTTTGGAGTGAAATCCAATAGCTAGAACTAATGAAAACACCAACCACTCCATGTAAGGAACGAACTAGGGTGCGAACTTGAATTGTCCAATTTCTTACACCTATTGATTTCGGATCGATTCCAAAACTTGGGCAACATCATAATAAGGTGGGAGGAGTCATTTGGTGAGTTTGGAGTGAAATCCAATAGCTAGAACTAAGCAAAACACCAACCACTCCATGTAAGGAACGAACTGGGTGCGAACTTGAATTGTCCAATTTCTTACACCTATTGATTTCGGATCGATTCCAAAACTTGGGCAACATCATAATAAGGTGGGAGGAGTCATTTTGTGAGTTTGGAGTGAAATCCAATAGCTAGAACTAAGCAAAACACCAACCACTCCATGTAAGGAACGAACTGGGTGCGAACTTGAATTGTCCAATTTCTTACACCTATTGATTTCGGATCGATTCCAAAACTTGGGCAACATCATAATAAGGTGGGAGGAGTCATTTGGTGAGTTTGGAGTGAAATCCAATAGCTAGAACTAAGCAAAACACCAACCACTCCATGTAAGGAACGAACTGGGTGCGAACTTGAATTGTCCAATTTCTTACACCTATTGATTTCGGATCGATTCCAAAACTTGGGCAACATCATAATAAGGTGGGAGGAGTCATTTGGTGAGTTTGGAGTGAAATCCAATAGCTAGAACTAAGCAAAACACCAACCACTCCATGTAAGGAACGAACTGGGTGCGAACTTGAATTGTCCAATTTCTTACACCTATTGATTTCGGATCGATTCCAAAACTTGGGCAACATCATAATAAGGTGGGAGGAGTCATTTGGTGAGTTTGGAGTGAAATCCAATAGCTAGAACTAAGCAAAACACCAACCACTCCATGTAAGGAACGAACTGGGTGCGAACTTGAATTGTCCAATTTCTTACACCTATTGATTTCGGATCGATTCCAAAACTTGGGCAACATCATAATAAGGTGGGAGGAGTCATTTGGTGAGTTTGGAGTGAAATCCAATAGCTAGAACTAAGCAAAACACCAACCACTCCATGTAAGGAACGAACTGGGTGCGAACTTGAATTGTCCAATTTCTTACACCTATTGATTTCGGATCGATTCCAAAACTTGGGCAACATCATAATAAGGTGGGAGGAGTCATTTGGTGTAGTTTGGAGTGAAATCCAATAGCTAGAACTAAGCAAAACACCAACCACTCCATGTAAGGAACGAACTGGGTGCGAACTTGAATTGTCCAATTTCTTACACCTATTGATTTCGGATCGATTCCAAAACTTGGGCAACATCATAATAAGGTGGAGGAGTCATTTGGTGAGTTTGGAGTGAAATCCAATAGCTAGAACTAAGCAAAACACCAACCACTCCATGTAAGGAACGAACTGGGTGCGAACTTGAATTGTCCAATTTCTTACACCTATTGATTTCGGATCGATTCCAAAACTTGGGCAACATCATAATAAGGTGGGAAGGAGTCATTTGGTGAGTTTGGAGTGAAATCCAATAGCTAGAACTAAGCAAAACACCAACCACTCCATGTAAGGAACGAACTGGGTGCGAACTTGAATTGTCCAATTTCTTACACCTATTGATTTCGGATCGATTCCAAAACTTGGGCAACATCATAATAAGGTGGGAGGAGTCATTTGGTGAGTTTGGAGTGAAATCCAATAGCTAGAACTAAGCAAAACACCAACCACTCCATGTAAGGAACGAACTGGGTGCGAACTTGAATTGTCCAATTTCTTACACCTATTGATTTCGGATCGATTCCAAAACTTGGGCAACATCATAATAAGGTGGGAGGAGTCATTTGGTGAGTTTGGAGTGAAATCCAATAGCTAGAACTAAGCAAAACACCAACCACTCCATGTAAGGAACGAACTGGGTGCGAACTTGAATTGTCCAATTTCTTACACCTATTGATTTCGGATCGATTCCAAAACTTGGGCAACATCATAATAAGGTGGAGGAGTCATTTGGTGAGTTTGGAGTGAAATCCAATAGCTAGAACTAAGCAAAACACCAACCACTCCATGTAAGGAACGAACATGGGTGCGAACTTGAATTGTCCAATTTCTTACACCTATTGATTTCGGATCGATTCCAAAACTTGGGCAACATCATAATAAGGTGGGAGGAGTCATTTGGTGAGTTTGGAGTGAAATCCAATAGCTAGAACTAAGCAAAACACCAACCACTCCATGTAAGGAACGAACTGGGTGCGAACTTGAATTGTCCAATTTCTTACACCTATTGATTTCGGATCGATTCCAAAACTTGGGCAACATCATAATAAGGTGGGAGGAGTCATTATGGTGAGTTTGGAGTGAAATCCAATAGCTAGAACTAAGCAAAACACCAACCACTCCATGTAAGGAACGAACTGGGTGCGAACTTGAATTGTCCAATTTCTTACACCTATTGATTTCGGATCGATTCCAAAACTTGGGCAACATCATAATAAGGTGGGAGGAGTCATTTGGTGAGTTTGGAGTGAAATCCAATAGCTAGAACTAAGCAAAACACCAACCACTCCATGTAAGGAACGAACTGGGTGCGAACTTGAATTGTCCAATTTCTTACACCTATTGATTTCGGATCGATTCCAAAACTTGGGCAACATCATAATAAGGTGGGAGGAGTCATTTATTGTGTTTGGAGTGAAATCCAATAGCTAGAACTAAGCAAAACACCAACCACTCCATGTAAGGAACGAACTGGGTGCGAACTTGAATTGTCCAATTTCTTACACCTATTGATTTCGGATCGATTCCAAAACTTGGGCAACATCATAATAAGGTGGAAGGAGTCATTTGGTGAGTTTGGAGTGAAATCCAATCGCTAGAACTAAGCAAAACACCAACCACTCCATGTAAGGAACGAACTGGGTGCGAACTTGAATTGTCCAATTTCTTACACCTATTGATTTCGGATCGATTCCAAAACTTGGGCAACATCATAATAAGGTGGGAGGAGTCATTTGGTGAGTTTGGAGTGAAATCCAATAGCTAGAACTAAGCAAAACACCAACCACTCCATGTAAGGAACGAACTGGGTGCGAACTTGAATTGTCCAATTTCTTACACCTATTGATTTCGGATCGATTCCAAAACTTGGGCAACATCATAATAAGGTGGGAGGAGTCATTTGGTGAGTTTGGAGTGAAATCCAATAGCTAGAACTAAGCAAAACACCAACCACTCCATGTAAGGAACGAACTGGGTGCGAACTTGAATTGTCCAATTTCTTACACCTATTGATTTCGGATCGATTCCAAAACTTGGGCAACATCATAATAAGGTGGGAGGAGTCATTTGGTGAGTTTGGAGTGAAATCCAATAGCTAGAACTAAGCAAAACACCAACCACTCCATGTAAGGAACGAACATGGGTGCGAACTTGAATTGTCCAATTTCTTACACCTATTGATTTCGGATCGATTCCAAAACTTGGGCAACATCATAATAAGGTGGGAGGAGTCATTTGGTGAGTTTGGAGTGAAATCCAATAGCTAGAACTAAGCAAAACACCAACCACTCCATGTAAGGAACGAACTGGGTGCGAACTTGAATTGTCCAATTTCTTACACCTATTGATTTCGGATCGATTCCAAAACTTGGGCAACATCATAATAAGGTGGGAGGAGTCATTTGGTGAGTTTGGAGTGAAATCCAATAGCTAGAACTAAGCAAAACACCAACCACTCCATGTAAGGAACGAACTGGGTGCGAACTTGAATTGTCCAATTTCTTACACCTATTGATTTCGGATCGATTCCAAAACTTGGGCAACATCATAATAAGGTGGGAGGAGTCATTTGGTGAGTTTGGAGTGAAATCCAATAGCTAGAACTAAGCAAAACACCAACCACTCCATGTAAGGAACGAACTGGGTGCGAACTTGAATTGTCCAATTTCTTACACCTATTGATTTCGGATCGATTCCAAAACTTGGGCAACATCATAATAAGGTGGGAGGAGTCATTTGGTGAGTTTGGAGTGAAATCCAATAGCTAGAACTAAGCAAAACACCAACCACTCCATGTAAGGAACGAACTGGGTGCGAACTTGAATTGTCCAATTTCTTACACCTATTGATTTCGGATCGATTCCAAAACTTGGGCAACATCATAATAAGGTGGGAGGAGTCATTTTGTGAGTTTGGAGTGAAATCCAATAGCTAGAACTAAGCAAAACACCAACCACTCCATGTAAGGAACGAACTGGGTGCGAACTTGAATTGTCCAATTTCTTACACCTATTGATTTCGGATCGATTCCAAAACTTGGGCAACATCATAATAAGGTGGGAGGAGTCATTTGGTGAGTTTGGAGTGAAATCCAATAGCTAGAACTAAGCAAAACACCAACCACTCCATGTAAGGAACGAACTGGGTGCGAACTTGAATTGTCCAATTTCTTACACCTATTGATTTCGGATCGATTCCAAAACTTGGGCAACATCATAATAAGGTGGGAGGAGTCATTTGGTGAGTTTGGAGTGAAATCCAATAGCTAGAACTAAGCAAAACACCAACCACTCCATGTAAGGAACGAACTGGGTGCGAACTTGAATTGTCCAATTTCTTACACCTATTGATTTCGGATCGATTCCAAAACTTGGGCAACATCATAATAAGGTGGGAGGAGTCATTTGGTGAGTTTGGAGTGAAATCCAATAGCTAGAACTAAGCAAAACACCAACCACTCCATGTAAGGAACGAACTGGGTGCGAACTTGAATTGTCCAATTTCTTACACCTATTGATTTCGGATCGATTCCAAAACTTGGGCAACATCATAATAAGGTGGGAGGAGTCATTTGGTGAGTTTGGAGTGAAATCCAATAGCTAGAACTAAGCAAAACACCAACCACTCCATGTAAGGAACGAACTGGGTGCGAACTTGAATTGTCCAATTTCTTACACCTATTGATTTCGGATCGATTCCAAAACTTGGGCAACATCATAATAAGGTGGGAGGAGTCATTTGGTGAGTTTGGAGTGAAATCCAATAGCTAGAACTAAGCAAAACACCAACCACTCCATGTAAGGAACGAACTGGGTGCGAACTTGAATTGTCCAATTTCTTACACCTATTGATTTCGGATCGATTCCAAAACTTGGGCAACATCATAATAAGGTGGGAGGAGTCATTTGGTGAGTTTGGAGTGAAATCCAATAGCTAGAACTAAGCAAAACACCAACCACTCCATGTAAGGAACGAACTGGGTGCGAACTTGAATTGTCCAATTTCTTACACCTATTGATTTCGGATCGATTCCAAAACTTGGGCAACATCATAATAAGGTGGGAGGAGTCATTTGGTGAGTTTGGAGTGAAATCCAATAGCTAGAACTAAGCAAAACACCAACCACTCCATGTAAGGAACGAACTGGGTGCGAACTTGAATTGTCCAATTTCTTACACCTATTGATTTCGGATCGATTCCAAAACTTGGGCAACATCATAATAAGGTGGGAGGAGTCATTTGGTGAGTTTGGAGTGAAATCCAATAGCTAGAACTAAGCAAAACACCAACCACTCCATGTAAGGAACGAACTGGGTGCGAACTTGAATTGTCCAATTTCTTACACCTATTGATTTCGGATCGATTCCAAAACTTGGGCAACATCATAATAAGGTGGAGGAGTCATTTGGTGAGTTTGGAGTGAAATCCAATAGCTAGAACTAAGCAAAACACCAACCACTCCATGTAAGGAACGAACTGGGTGCGAACTTGAATTGTCCAATTTCTTACACCTATTGATTTCGGATCGATTCCAAAACTTGGGCAACATCATAATAAGGTGGGAGGAGTCATTTGGTGAGTTTGGAGTGAAATCCAATAGCTAGAACTAAGCAAAACACCAACCACTCCATGTAAGGAACGAACTGGGTGCGAACTTGAATTGTCCAATTTCTTACACCTATTGATTTCGGATCGATTCCAAAACTTGGGCAACATCATAATAAGGTGGGAGGAGTCATTTGGTGAGTTTGGAGTGAAATCCAATAGCTAGAACTAAGCAAAACACCAACCACTCCATGTAAGGAACGAACTGGGTGCGAACTTGAATTGTCCAATTTCTTACACCTATTGATTTCGGATCGATTCCAAAACTTGGGCAACATCATAATAAGGTGGGAGGAGTCATTTGGTGAGTTTGGAGTGAAATCCAATAGCTAGAACTAAGCAAAACACCAACCACTCCATGTAAGGAACGAACTGGGTGCGAACTTGAATTGTCCAATTTCTTACACCTATTGATTTCGGATCGATTCCAAAACTTGGGCAACATCATAATAAGGTGGGAGGAGTCATTTGGTGAGTTTGGAGTGAAATCCAATAGCTAGAACTAAGCAAAACACCAACCACTCCATGTAAGGAACGAACTGGGTGCGAACTTGAATTGTCCAATTTCTTACACCTATTGATTTCGGATCGATTCCAAAACTTGGGCAACATCATAATAAGGTGGGAGGAGTCATTTGGTGAGTTTGGAGTGAAATCCAATAGCTAGAACTAAGCAAAACACCAACCACTCCATGTAAGGAACGAACTGGGTGCGAACTTGAATTGTCCAATTTCTTACACCTATTGATTTCGGATCGATTCCAAAACTTGGGCAACATCATAATAAGGTGGGAGGAGTCATTTGGTGAGTTTGGAGTGAAATCCAATAGCTAGAACTAAGCAAAACACCAACCACTCCATGTAAGGAACGAACTGGGTGCGAACTTGAATTGTCCAATTTCTTACACCTATTGATTTCGGATCGATTCCAAAACTTGGGCAACATCATAATAAGGTGGGAGGAGTCATTTGGTGAGTTTGGAGTGAAATCCAATAGCTAGAACTAAGCAAAACACCAACCACTCCATGTAAGGAACGAACTGGGTGCGAACTTGAATTGTCCAATTTCTTACACCTATTGATTTCGGATCGATTCCAAAACTTGGGCAACATCATAATAAGGTGGGAGGAGTCATTTGGTGAGTTTGGAGTGAAATCCAATAGCTAGAACTAAGCAAAACACCAACCACTCCATGTAAGGAACGAACTGGGTGCGAACTTGAATTGTCCAATTTCTTACACCTATTGATTTCGGATCGATTCCAAAACTTGGGCAACATCATAATAAGGTGGGAGGAGTCATTTGGTGAGTTTGGAGTGAAATCCAATAGCTAGAACTAATGCAAAACACCAACCACTCCATGTAAGGAACGAACTGGGTGCGAACTTGAATTGTCCAATTTCTTACACCTATTGATTTCGGATCGATTCCAAAACTTGGGCAACATCATAATAAGGTGGGAGGAGTCATTTGGTGAGTTTGGAGTGAAATCCAATAGCTAGAACTAAGCAAACACCAACCACTCCATGTAAGGAACGAACTGGGTGCGAACTTGAATTGTCCAATTTCTTACACCTATTGATTTCGGATCGATTCCAAAACTTGGGCAACATCATAATAAGGTGGGAGGAGTCATTTGGTGAGTTTGGAGTGAAATCCAATAGCTAGAACTAAGCAAAACACCAACCACTCCATGTAAGGAACGAACTGGGTGCGAACTTGAATTGTCCAATTTCTTACACCTATTGATTTCGGATCGATTCCAAAACTTGGGCAACATCATAATAAGGTGGAGGAGTCATTTGGTGAGTTTGGAGTGAAATCCAATAGCTAGAACTAAGCAAAACACCAACCACTCCATGTAAGGAACGAACTGGGTGCGAACTTGAATTGTCCAATTTCTTACACCTATTGATTTCGGATCGATTCCAAAACTTGGGCAACATCATAATAAGGTGGGAGGAGTCATTTGGTGAGTTTGGAGTGAAATCCAATAGCTAGAACTAAGCAAAACACCAACCACTCCATGTAAGGAACGAACTGGGTGCGAACTTGAATTGTCCAATTTCTTACACCTATTGATTTCGGATCGATTCCAAAACTTGGGCAACATCATAATAAGGTGGGAGGAGTCATTTAGTGTGTTTGGAGTGAAATCCAATAGCTAGAACTAAGCAAAACACCAACCACTCCATGTAAGGAACGAACAGGGTGCGAACTTGAATTGTCCAATTTCTTACACCTATTGATTTCGGATCGATTCCAAAACTTGGGCAACATCATAATAAGGTGGGAGGAGTCATTTGGTGAGTTTGGAGTGAAATCCAATAGCTAGAACTAAGCAAAACACCAACCACTCCATGTAAGGAACGAACTGGGTGCGAACTTGAATTGTCCAATTTCTTACACCTATTGATTTCGGATCGATTCCAAAACTTGGGCAACATCATAATAAGGTGGGAGGAGTCATTTGGTGAGTTTGGAGTGAAATCCAATAGCTAGAACTAAGCAAAACACCAACCACTCCATGTAAGGAACGAACTGGGTGCGAACTTGAATTGTCCAATTTCTTACACCTATTGATTTCGGATCGATTCCAAAACTTGGGCAACATCATAATAAGGTGGGAGGAGTCATTTGGTGAGTTTGGAGTGAAATCCAATAGCTAGAACTAAGCAAAACACCAACCACTCCATGTAAGGAACGAACTGGGTGCGAACTTGAATTGTCCAATTTCTTACACCTATTGATTTCGGATCGATTCCAAAACTTGGGCAACATCATAATAAGGTGGGAGGAGTCATTTGGTGAGTTTGGAGTGAAATCCAATAGCTAGAACTAAGCAAAACACCAACCACTCCATGTAAGGAACGAACTGGGTGCGAACTTGAATTGTCCAATTTCTTACACCTATTGATTTCGGATCGATTCCAAAACTTGGGCAACATCATAATAAGGTGGGAGGAGTCATTTGGTGAGTTTGGAGTGAAATCCAATAGCTAGAACTAAGCAAAACACCAACCACTCCATGTAAGGAACGAACTGGGTGCGAACTTGAATTGTCCAATTTCTTACACCTATTGATTTCGGATCGATTCCAAAACTTGGGCAACATCATAATAAGGTGGGAGGAGTCATTTGGTGAGTTTGGAGTGAAATCCAATAGCTAGAACTAAGCAAAACACCAACCACTCCATGTAAGGAACGAACTGGGTGCGAACTTGAATTGTCCAATTTCTTACACCTATTGATTTCGGATCGATTCCAAAACTTGGGCAACATCATAATAAGGTGGGAGGAGTCATTTGGTGAGTTTGGAGTGAAATCCAATAGCTAGAACTAAGCAAAACACCAACCACTCCATGTAAGGAACGAACTGGGTGCGAACTTGAATTGTCCAATTTCTTACACCTATTGATTTCGGATCGATTCCAAAACTTGGGCAACATCATAATAAGGTGGGAGGAGTCATTTGGTGAGTTTGGAGTGAAATCCAATAGCTAGAACTAAGCAAAACACCAACCACTCCATGTAAGGAACGAACTGGGTGCGAACTTGAATTGTCCAATTTCTTACACCTATTGATTTCGGATCGATTCCAAAACTTGGGCAACATCATAATAAGGTGGGAGGAGTCATTTAGTGTAGTTTGGAGTGAAATCCAATAGCTAGAACTAAGCAAAACACCAACCACTCCATGTAAGGAACGAACTGGGTGCGAACTTGAATTGTCCAATTTCTTACACCTATTGATTTCGGATCGATTCCAAAACTTGGGCAACATCATAATAAGGTGGGAGGAGTCATTTGGTGAGTTTGGAGTGAAATCCAATAGCTAGAACTAAGCAAAACACCAACCACTCCATGTAA
This sequence comes from Prunus yedoensis, assembly GCA_005406145.1. Classification (NCBI taxonomy): domain Eukaryota; kingdom Viridiplantae; phylum Streptophyta; class Magnoliopsida; order Rosales; family Rosaceae; genus Prunus; species Prunus yedoensis. Next base: position 17,758 of record BJCG01004539.1, read on the forward strand.
GGAACGAACTGGGTGCGAACTTGAATTGTCCAATTTCTTACACCTATTGATTTCGGATCGATTCCAAAACTTGGGCAACATCATAATAAGGTGGGAGGAGTCATTTGTGTAGTTTGGAGTGAAATCCAATAGCTAGAACTAAGCAAAACACCAACCACTCCATGTAAGGAACGAACAGGGTGCGAACTTGAATTGTCCAATTTCTTACACCTATTGATTTCGGATCGATTCCAAAACTTGGGCAACATCATAATAAGGTGGAGGAGTCATTTGGTGAGTTTGGAGTGAAATCCAATAGCTAGAACTAAGCAAAACACCAACCACTCCATGTAAGGAACGAACTGGGTGCGAACTTGAATTGTCCAATTTCTTACACCTATTGATTTCGGATCGATTCCAAAACTTGGGCAACATCATAATAAGGTGGGAGGAGTCATTTGGTGAGTTTGGAGTGAAATCCAATAGCTAGAACTAAGCAAAACACCAACCACTCCATGTAAGGAACGAACTGGGTGCGAACTTGAATTGTCCAATTTCTTACACCTATTGATTTCGGATCGATTCCAAAACTTGGGCAACATCATAATAAGGTGGGAGGAGTCATTTGGTGAGTTTGGAGTGAAATCCAATAGCTAGAACTAAGCAAAACACCAACCACTCCATGTAAGGAACGAACTGGGTGCGAACTTGAATTGTCCAATTTCTTACACCTATTGATTTCGGATCGATTCCAAAACTTGGGCAACATCATAATAAGGTGGGAGGAGTCATTTGGTGAGTTTGGAGTGAAATCCAATAGCTAGAACTAAGCAAAACACCAACCACTCCATGTAAGGAACGAACTGGGTGCGAACTTGAATTGTCCAATTTCTTACACCTATTGATTTCGGATCGATTCCAAAACTTGGGCAACATCATAATAAGGTGGGAGGAGTCATTTGGTGAGTTTGGAGTGAAATCCAATAGCTAGAACTAAGCAAAACACCAACCACTCCATGTAAGGAACGAACTGGGTGCGAACTTGAATTGTCCAATTTCTTACACCTATTGATTTCGGATCGATTCCAAAACTTGGGCAACATCATAATAAGGTGGGAGGAGTCATTTGGTGAGTTTGGAGTGAAATCCAATAGCTAGAACTAAGCAAAACACCAACCACTCCATGTAAGGAACGAACTGGGTGCGAACTTGAATTGTCCAATTTCTTACACCTATTGATTTCGGATCGATTCCAAAACTTGGGCAACATCATAATAAGGTGGGAGGAGTCATTTGGTGAGTTTGGAGTGAAATCCAATAGCTAGAACTAAGCAAAACACCAACCACTCCATGTAAGGAACGAACTGGGTGCGAACTTGAATTGTCCAATTTCTTACACCTATTGATTTCGGATCGATTCCAAAACTTGGGCAACATCATAATAAGGTGGGAGGAGTCATTTATTGTGTTTGGAGTGAAATCCAATAGCTAGAACTAAGCAAAACACCAACCACTCCATGTAAGGAACGAACTGGGTGCGAACTTGAATTGTCCAATTTCTTACACCTATTGATTTCGGATCGATTCCAAAACTTGGGCAACATCATAATAAGGTGGGAGGAGTCATTTGGTGAGTTTGGAGTGAAATCCAATAGCTAGAACTAAGCAAAACACCAACCACTCCATGTAAGGAACGAACTGGGTGCGAACTTGAATTGTCCAATTTCTTACACCTATTGATTTCGGATCGATTCCAAAACTTGGGCAACATCATAATAAGGTGGGAGGAGTCATTTGGTGAGTTTGGAGTGAAATCCAATAGCTAGAACTAAGCAAAACACCAACCACTCCATGTAAGGAACGAACTGGGTGCGAACTTGAATTGTCCAATTTCTTACACCTATTGATTTCGGATCGATTCCAAAACTTGGGCAACATCATAATAAGGTGGGAGGAGTCATTATGGTAGTTTGGAGTGAAATCCAATAGCTAGAACTAAGCAAAACACCAACCACTCCATGTAAGGAACGAACTGGGTGCGAACTTGAATTGTCCAATTTCTTACACCTATTGATTTCGGATCGATTCCAAAACTTGGGCAACATCATAATAAGGTGGGAGGAGTCATTTGGTGAGTTTGGAGTGAAATCCAATAGCTAGAACTAAGCAAAACACCAACCACTCCATGTAAGGAACGAACTGGGTGCGAACTTGAATTGTCCAATTTCTTACACCTATTGATTTCGGATCGATTCCAAAACTTGGGCAACATCATAATAAGGTGGGAGGAGTCATTTGGTGAGTTTGGAGTGAAATCCAATAGCTAGAACTAAGCAAAACACCAACCACTCCATGTAAGGAACGAACTGGGTGCGAACTTGAATTGTCCAATTTCTTACACCTATTGATTTCGGATCGATTCCAAAACTTGGGCAACATCATAATAAGGTGGGAGGAGTCATTTGGTGAGTTTGGAGTGAAATCCAATAGCTAGAACTAAGCAAAACACCAACCACTCCATGTAAGGAACGAACTGGGTGCGAACTTGAATTGTCCAATTTCTTACACCTATTGATTTCGGATCGATTCCAAAACTTGGGCAACATCATAATAAGGTGGGAGGAGTCATTTGGTGAGTTTGGAGTGAAATCCAATAGCTAGAACTAAGCAAAACACCAACCACTCCATGTAAGGAACGAACTGGGTGCGAACTTGAATTGTCCAATTTCTTACACCTATTGATTTCGGATCGATTCCAAAACTTGGGCAACATCATAATAAGGTGGAAGGAGTCATTTGGTGAGTTTGGAGTGAAATCCAATAGCTAGAACTAATGCAAAACACCAACCACTCCATGTAAGGAACGAACTGGGTGCGAACTTGAATTGTCCAATTTCTTACACCTATTGATTTCGGATCGATTCCAAAACTTGGGCAACATCATAATAAGGTGGGAGGAGTCATTTGGTGAGTTTGGAGTGAAATCCAATAGCTAGAACTAAGCAAAACACCAACCACTCCATGTAAGGAACGAACTGGGTGCGAACTTGAATTGTCCAATTTCTTACACCTATTGATTTCGGATCGATTCCAAAACTTGGGCAACATCATAATAAGGTGGAAGGAGTCATTTGGTGAGTTTGGAGTGAAATCAATAGCTAGAACTAAGCAAAACACCAACCACTCCATGTAAGGAACGAACTGGGTGCGAACTTGAATTGTCCAATTTCTTACACCTATTGATTTCGGATCGATTCCAAAACTTGGGCAACATCATAATAAGGTGGGAGGAGTCATTTAGTGTGTTTGGAGTGAAATCCAATAGCTAGAACTAAGCAAAACACCAACCACTCCATGTAAGGAACGAACTGGGTGCGAACTTGAATTGTCCAATTTCTTACACCTATTGATTTCGGATCGATTCCAAAACTTGGGCAACATCATAATAAGGTGGGAGGAGTCATTTGGTGAGTTTGGAGTGAAATCCAATAGCTAGAACTAAGCAAAACACCAACCACTCCATGTAAGGAACGAACTGGGTGCGAACTTGAATTGTCCAATTTCTTACACCTATTGATTTCGGATCGATTCCAAAACTTGGGCAACATCATAATAAGGTGGGAGGAGTCATTTGGTGAGTTTGGAGTGAAATCCAATAGCTAGAACTAAGCAAAACACCAACCACTCCATGTAAGGAACGAACTGGGTGCGAACTTGAATTGTCCAATTTCTTACACCTATTGATTTCGGATCGATTCCAAAACTTGGGCAACATCATAATAAGGTGGAGGAGTCATTTGGTGAGTTTGGAGTGAAATCCAATAGCTAGAACTAAGCAAAACACCAACCACTCCATGTAAGGAACGAACTGGGTGCGAACTTGAATTGTCCAATTTCTTACACCTATTGATTTCGGATCGATTCCAAAACTTGGGCAACATCATAATAAGGTGGGAGGAGTCATTTGGTGAGTTTGGAGTGAAATCCAATAGCTAGAACTAAGCAAAACACCAACCACTCCATGTAAGGAACGAACTGGGTGCGAACTTGAATTGTCCAATTTCTTACACCTATTGATTTCGGATCGATTCCAAAACTTGGGCAACATCATAATAAGGTGGAAGGAGTCATTTGGTGAGTTTGGAGTGAAATCCAATAGCTAGAACTAAGCAAAACACCAACCACTCCATGTAAGGAACGAACTGGGTGCGAACTTGAATTGTCCAATTTCTTACACCTATTGATTTCGGATCGATTCCAAAACTTGGGCAACATCATAATAAGGTGGGAGGAGTCATTTGGTGAGTTTGGAGTGAAATCCAATAGCTAGAACTAAGCAAAACACCAACCACTCCATGTAAGGAACGAACTGGGTGCGAACTTGAATTGTCCAATTTCTTACACCTATTGATTTCGGATCGATTCCAAAACTTGGGCAACATCATAATAAGGTGGGAGGAGTCATTTGGTGAGTTTGGAGTGAAATCCAATAGCTAGAACTAAGCAAAACACCAACCACTCCATGTAAGGAACGAACTGGGTGCGAACTTGAATTGTCCAATTTCTTACACCTATTGATTTCGGATCGATTCCAAAACTTGGGCAACATCATAATAAGGTGGGAGGAGTCATTTGGTGAGTTTGGAGTGAAATCCAATAGCTAGAACTAAGCAAAACACCAACCACTCCATGTAAGGAACGAACAGGGTGCGAACTTGAATTGTCCAATTTCTTACACCTATTGATTTCGGATCGATTCCAAAACTTGGGCAACATCATAATAAGGTGGGAGGAGTCATTTGGTGAGTTTGGAGTGAAATCCAATAGCTAGAACTAAGCAAAACACCAACCACTCCATGTAAGGAACGAACAGGGTGCGAACTTGAATTGTCCAATTTCTTACACCTATTGATTTCGGATCGATTCCAAAACTTGGGCAACATCATAATAAGGTGGAAGGAGTCATTTGGTGAGTTTGGAGTGAAATCCAATAGCTAGAACTAAGCAAAACACCAACCACTCCATGTAAGGAACGAACTGGGTGCGAACTTGAATTGTCCAATTTCTTACACCTATTGATTTCGGATCGATTCCAAAACTTGGGCAACATCATAATAAGGTGGGAGGAGTCATTTGGTGAGTTTGGAGTGAAATCCAATAGCTAGAACTAAGCAAAACACCAACCACTCCATGTAAGGAACGAACTGGGTGCGAACTTGAATTGTCCAATTTCTTACACCTATTGATTTCGGATCGATTCCAAAACTTGGGCAACATCATAATAAGGTGGGAGGAGTCATTTGGTGAGTTTGGAGTGAAATCCAATAGCTAGAACTAAGCAAAACACCAACCACTCCATGTAAGGAACGAACTGGGTGCGAACTTGAATTGTCCAATTTCTTACACCTATTGATTTCGGATCGATTCCAAAACTTGGGCAACATCATAATAAGGTGGAAGGAGTCATTTGGTGAGTTTGGAGTGAAATCCAATCGCTAGAACTATTGAAAACACCAACCACTCCATGTAAGGAACGAACGGGTGCGAACTTGAATTGTCCAATTTCTTACACCTATTGATTTCGGATCGATTCCAAACTTGGGGCAACATCATAATAAGGTGGGAGGAGTCATTGGTTGAGCTTGGAGTGAAATCCAATAGCTAGAACTAAGCAAAAACACCAACCACTCCATGTAAGGAACGAACTGGGTGCGAACTTGAATTGTCCAATTTCTTACACCTATTGATTTCGGATCGATTCCAAAACATGGGCAACATCATAATAAGGTGGAGGAGTCATTGGTGAGTTGGAGTGAAATCCAATAGCTAGAACTAAGCAAAACACCAACCACTCCATGTAAGGAACGAACTGGGTGCGAACTTGAATTGTCCAATTTCTTACACCTATTGATTTCGGATCGATTCCAAACTTGGGCAACATCATAATAAGGTGGGAGGAGTCATTTTGTGGTTTGGAGTGAAATCCAATAGCTAGAACTAAGCAAAACACCAACCACTCCATGTAAGGAACGAACTGGGTGCGAACTTGAATTGTCCAATTTCTTACACCTAATGATTTCGGATCGATTCCAAAACTTGGGCAACATCATAATAAGGTGGAAGGAGTCATTTGGTGAGTTTGGAGTGAAATCCAATAGCTAGAACTATTGAAAACACCAACCACTCATGTAAGGAACGAACAGGGTGCGAACTTGAATTGTCCAATTTCTTACACCTATTGATTTCGGATCGATTCCAAAACTTGGGCAACATCATAATAAGGTGGGAGGAGTCATTTGGTGAGTTTGGAGTGAAATCCAATCGCTAGAACTAAGCAAAACACCAACCACTCCATGTAAGGAACGAACTGGGTGCGAACTGAATTGTCCAATTTCTTACACCTATTGATTTCGGATCGATTCCAAAACTTGGGCAACATCATAATAAGGTGGGAGGAGTCATTTATTGTGTTCGGAGTGAAATCGAATAGCTAAAACTAAGCAAAACACCAACCACTCCATTCGTAGGGAAATGGAAGGGAGGTTTCTGGAGCTGTTTTGGTGATTTTGGGCAGTTTAGAGTATTGGGTTGATTGCTGGAGTGTTTTGGGGTTGTGGGAATGTATGAGGATGATTTCTGGATGTGGTTGATGGAATGATGGAAGTGTGGAGTATGGCTGAAGTGAATTGTGTGGGGGTTGATGGTGTTTGGGGTTGTGGACTTCTCTATTTATAGGGCTAAGAGGGAGGAACATCATGATGAATTCCAACACCACCATTCCTCCTTTAATACAACCCATAACTCTCACTTCATCTTGTCTATGGTAGTGTGGTGGAATCACTTTCATCCCATACTTCTTTGCTGCTGCACCTCCAGCTTTTCTTCACATGGGTTTTCTTTTGGTTGCTGGAAAACAGTTGGCAGCTGCAAACCTGAGCATGGTGTGCAATTTGATGGGCTCACGGTTGGGCTTGGCTTCATCAATTGATATGTTTGAGTAGTCCATCCTGCAGTTCAGAATCTCCTCTTCCAACCACAAGTGATTTGGCCCAATCCAAGCTCAGATGAAAAAGATAAGTCCGAAATGAATTGCTAACTCAGTCTGCTCGTTTTTGCACCCCTTTGCAACTCTTCTTATCCAAAACCACCATTGCTATCTAAGGCCCAATAACTGAATGACAAACAGAAAAGGGATTAAAAGCACAAGTTTAACTCAATAACATAACCAAATCATAAGCTAGAGAGGTACAAAATGATATACAATTATGAACTGATCAAATACCCCCAGACCTAGATTTTGCTAGTCCTCGAGCAAAACAACACAAAACAAAGTTAAAAACAAAACAAGAAGTTAACTAAACCACTTCCGCAGGTAAACTCGATTGCATTGAGCATATGCAACAAGCCTTTAAACCTCTAGGCATCCCTAGTAGGAGGAGTTGTGTCTCCTGAGGGTTTGACAGAAACGATACCCACAAACGCTCTACTGACTCTACAAAACAAAGTGATTAGTAAAACTTTGAAATCAACTAATGAAAATGAAAGAAAACTTTCATCATACCTCCAATACCATAGAGTTGCCAAGATAGGTGATCAATCAGTGTGTAAAGTGGAAGCTATAGCTCAAAGGCACACGGCTTCAAAGCAAGCACACTCAAACCTTGAATAGAGAACATGCTTCGACTCTAATTCTCACAGATAACACTCAATCACTCAGAACCTATGTTTAATTCTCTCAAGAAAGCATAAATGAGTGTAAGAAATAGAAGCACAAGTTTGGTTAGATCTCATGAAATGAATCAAATACTAAGAATAGAGATACACACATACTTACAGCAACCATGAATACATCCTCAAAGATCAGCTAGGTCTTTTACAAGGTTTGTAATGAAAGGCTAAGGTTAGGGGAAATGGAGAAGAATTGGAAGGAAAAACAAGTAACTTAAGAACATACCAAGGTTGCATTCTTCTTTGATCTGCAAGGTATCATTGGTTTAGAATGGCATGGTTGCAAACTTCATGGTATCACCTGGCACAGACTTTATTTTTCACACTTAGATCAAATCGAAACACTTTCTCTTTATCTTTCTTATTTGCTGATTTGATCGCTTCTTCTTTAACTTCATTGCACAGATGCATACCAATTTTTATTTAGGTACATGGCAGCAACTTCCTTGCCTCAAACGTGATCTTGGCACACCTTGGTATATTTCTAAGCTAGGGTATGGCTGCAATGGTTAAATATCTCAGATTGAGATACAAAGGTAGGGAAAATGATGAGGGTGATAGAAGAAGAAGGCTTGAAGTGTTTGGCTGCAAGAGAGCTAATGGAACACACAAATGGGTAGAGTGAAAGAAAGCACAAAGAATGGTTATGCACACATAGCCTAGCATCACTTCAATGAGTTCATTCATGGGTGAGAGCAAGCACATGATATCTGCAAAAGAGAGAAATCATCCTTAGTATTCAATCAAAATGGAACAATGAGATCATTTAGAGTGAAATGAAGAAAATGAGTAGAGATGAGAAGTAGAAACACTTTAAACCCTCTCAAGAAAGCAATTAGGCTCGATATAGCTCACTAGGGTAGTCTCCACTATTCTCCTTCAATAATTTGAGCATGGTACTTTAGCCACCAGAATTCTAAGAGCAAAAGCTTTGTGAAGTGCACAATTCTGATATGAAAACCTCAAATAGCAGCTCCATAGTATTGATTGTATGACATTCTAAAAAAAAGTGACAAGAGAACAAAAATTGAAAACACAAATGGATGAGAAAATTGAAAATTGAAAACCTCCCCCCCCAAACCTGAATTGAACATTGTCCTCAATGTTAAGCAAAGTGAAGATGATTGAGAACATGTAAATGATAAGGGGAAAAGTTAAGAAGAAGGTTTAGAGAAACTCCCCCTTGATGCGATTAGGTCGACCGCTACCAAGCACCTCTCTTCTTGAACACATGGGTTGCCTCCCAAGAAGCGCCTTAGTTAATGTCTTGGCAAGACATTATGTAATCAGCTAAGTTGATGGTACAAAGGGAAGTTGATCCACCACATGGCCTGCTTGAATGCCAGCTGAAATTCCCTCATAGAATGGCTTTAAACGTTGTCCATTTACTTTGAAAGTTGAGCCATCTTTAGGGTTTTGAATTTCCACAGCTCCATAGGGAGAAATATTGACCACGGTGAATGGCCCAAGCCACCTAGACTTCAATTTTCCTGGAAAGAGACGCAAACGTGAGTTAAACAAAAGAACTGACATACCTTTGGAGAACTCTTTCCGTTGAATATTTCTGTCATGGTAACTCTTGGTTCGTTCTTTGTAAAGCTTTGCATTCTCATAAGACTCATGTCTAATTTCTTCCAATTCATTGAGCTGAAACTTTCTAACATGGCCAGCCTTGTCCAGATCAAAATTCAACTTCTTGATGGCCCAAAAAGCATTGTGTTCAAGCTCCATTGGCAGGTGGCATGCTTTCCCAAACACAAGACGATAAGGGCTCATTCCGATGGGAGTCTTATATGCAGTCCTATAAGCCCATAATGAATCATTGAGCTTGGCAGCCCAATCCTTCCTTGTACTGTTCACAACCTTCTCCAGGATGTGCTTAATTTCTCTATTGCTTATTTCCACTTGACCAGAAGTTTGAGGATGATATGGTGTAGAGACTCGATGGGTGATGTTGTACTTTTCATGAGTGCTTCAAATGGCTTGTTACAGAAGTGGCTGCCTCCATCACTAATGACAGCCCTTGGAGTACCAAACCTGTGAAAATATTATCCTTCAAGAACTTTAGCACCACCTTATGATCATTGGTTTTGGTGGCTATGGCTTCCACCCATTTAGACACATAATCAACAGCAACAAGTATGTAAGTATAACCAAAGGAAGATGGGAATGGTCCCATGAAATCAATACCCCACACATCGAAGAGCTCTACAACAAGTATGTTATTCAATGGCATTTCGTTCCTGCGACTTATGTTCCCCATCCTTTGGCACCTATCACACTTAACACAAAAATTAAATGCATCTTTGAATAGAGTGGGCCAAAAGAACCAGATTGCAGAATTTTAAGTGCTGTTTTCTTAGCTCCAAGTGACCTCCACAAGCCAATTCGTGGCTATGCCTAAGTATGCTTTCTTGCTCTTCTTCTGGAACACATCTTCTGATGAGTTGATCCGGGCAATGCTTGAATAAGAAAGGTTCATCCCAGACATAATGTTTCACCATGGAAAAGAACTTCTTCTTGTTCTGAGAAGTTAGATCATTTCTAAGAACACCACAAGCAAGATAATTAACAAAATCAGCATACCATGGCTCTTTGACTTGGGCAGCATATAGTTGTTCATCAGGGAAAGTCTCATTCAAGGGTAGCACAGCTGCTCCTTTTTCTTCAACCACAATTCTGCTCAAATGATCAGCTACCACATTCTCACATCCCTTCTTATCTCGAATCTCCAAATCGAATTCTTGCAGCAAGAGAATCCATCTAATCAAGCGTGGTTTGGCATCCTTCTTAGTGAGCAAGTATCTAAGAGCTGCATGGTCAGAATAAACAATTACTTTAGAACCAACAAGGTAAGAACGAAATTTTTCTAAAGCAAAAACCACAGCAAGCAACTCCTTCTCTGTTGTGGAGTAGTTGATTTGAGCATCATTCAAGGTCCGGCTAGCATAATGAATCACATGGGCAGCTTGTTCTTCTTTTGACCTAAAACTGCACCAATAGCGAAGTCAGAGGCATCACACATTATTTCAAATGGTAAAGACCAATCCGGAGCTATGATAATAGGGGCTGAAGTTAGCTCCCTCTTCAAGGTAGTAAAAGCTTCCATGCAAGCTTCATTAAACTCAAAAACAGCATCCTAGCAAGGAGATTACACAATGGCCTTGTAATGCTTGAGAAATTTTTGATGAACCTTCTATAGAATCCAGCATGACCTAGAAAGCTTCTAACTCCTTTAACAGAGGTAGGGGGTGGAAGATTTGAGATGAGATCGATCTTGGCTCTATCCACTTCAATTCCCTTGCTTGAAATCACATGGCCTAGCACAATGCCTTGTCTCACCATGAAGTGACACTTCTCCCAATTCAAAATCAAATTTGTTTCCTGGCATCTTTTAAGCACTAGAGACAAGTGGTGAAGACAATCATCAAAAGAGGAACCAAAAACTGAAAATCATCCATAAATACCTCAATGAATCGTTCCACCATATCTGAAAAGATTGCCATCATGCATCTTTGGAAGGTTGCTGGAGCATTGCACAAACCAAATGGCATCCTTCTATAAGCAAACGTACCGAATGGGCATGTGAATGTGGTTTTCTCTTGGTCCTCCGGAGCAATGGGAATTTGATTATAACCTGAAAAACCATCAAGAAAACAATAGTAAGCATGGCCAGATAAACGTTCAAGCATTTGATCAATAAAGGCAAGGGGAAATGATCTTTTCTAGTGGATGTGTTCAACTTCCTGTAATTAATGCAAACTCTCCAACCAGTGACAGTTCGTGCAGGAACTAGCTCATTCTTCTCATTCTTCACAACGGTGATTCCGGACTTCTTTGGAACCACTTGCACAGGGCTCACCCACTTAGAATCTGAAATTGGATAGATGATTCCTACATCGAGTAGCTTTAAAACTTTAGCTCTAACCACCTCTTTCATGTTGGGATTTAGCCTCCTTTGGGCATCACGGGATGGTTTGCTGTCTTCTTCCATTAAAATCTGATGCATGCACATGCTTGGACTAATTCCTTTGATGTCTGCTATGGTCCACCCAATGGCTGTTTTATGCTCTTTTAGAACTTTAATTAAGCTCTCTTCTTCATGTGAGGAGAGACCTGCAGCAATTATAACAGGGAGAGTTTCGTTAGCACCCAAATGAGTATATTTAAGATGATTGGGAAGAGGTTTAAGTTCTAGCTTTGGTGGGATGACAATGGATGGCTCCAATTTCGTGGATGATGGTCCAAGAGGCTCAATTGGTGGCCTAAAGGATGGTGGGTATGGCGGAAACACTTCTAAGGCAGCCACCACTTCTTGGAACTCCGGTTCACAAAGATCTTCCTCTTCTTGTGTTAAGACAGCTTCTAGAGCATCATTAGACTTTCTCTGCAAAATTTTGGAAGAAACCTCATGATCCACAACATCAATTGAAAAGCAAGAATCAAGAGAGATAGAAGGTTGAGATAGAGCTTTAAGCATTTTAAATTGAACAGTTTCACCCAAAACAGTCATGGAGAGGGTGCTATCTTTCACTTTGATGATTGTGTCTGCAGTGGCCATGAATGGCCTGCCTAGGAGAATGGGATCAACACGATCTCCATTTGGATTATCTTCCATGTCCATCACTACAAAATCAGCAGGGAGAATTAGTGTATTAACTTGAACTAGAATATCTTCTACAATACCTTTTGGATATTTTATAGAATGATCAGCTAGTTCAAGTCGCATTGAAGTCTTCTTCATCCCTTCTAAGCCAAGCTTTTGATATACTGAATATGGCATTAGATTGATGCTTGCTCCCAAGTCCAACATGGCTCTTCCAACCTTCTTGCCTCCAATGTTAATGGGAACGTCAAAGCTGCCAGGATCATCTAGTTTTGGTGGAAGCTTCCTTTGCAACACAACACTTACATTCTGGTCGAGCTTTACTCCTTCATTTGGAGCGAAATTGAGCTTGTGAGTTTTCAAGTCCTTGATGAATTTTCCATAAGCAGGAATCTGTTCAATAAGATCAAGCAAAGGCAAATTGATATTAACTTTACTCAAAATATCATAAATCTCTTTAAAAGCCTTATCTTGCTTTGCTTTCTTAAGACGGCCTGGAAATGGAATCTGTGGAACATATGGAGCGGGTGGCACGTATCTATCTTCTTGAAGATGTGGTGGCACAAATTTGTCATCCCTTTTATGCAATTGGAATTGGTCGGATTTCTGAGAATCTGATTTGGCCTTAGGAGCAGATTGAGAAGTTTCCGGTTGTTCTCCTTCCGTAGCCGTGGTCTCTTCCTCTTCATCTTCTACAATCACAACATCATTTGAAAGATTAGAATCAACTTTATTATCAATGATCTTACCTGATCTGAGCACATGAATGGCCTTGGCTTCTGGGTTCTTTGGATTGATCATAGTTTGGCTTGGCCATTTCCCAGGCTCTCTTTGAGATATTTCAGCAGCTATTTGGCCTATTTGAACTTCCAATTTGGCAATGGCAGCTTGTGTAGTTTGCTGGAAATTGGATTGGTTGATTGCCATCTGCTTTACTATATCCTCCAATGATGATGATGATTGTTGTGGCCTTTGGAATGAAGGGGGATTGGCTTGATTTGAGTATTCCTCGATGAAAAGTTTGGATGATTCCTCCAACCTGGATTATAACTTTGAGAGTATGGATCATTTCTTGGACCTTGGTTGTAGGAATTTACCACCATAGCTTGCTCTTGCACAAATTCTGGATATCCAGCCCCAAGTGGACAAGCTATGGTAGCATGGTCATGAGTTTCGCAGATGCTACACACTTCCTTCGGAGGGTTTCTTGAGTTCAATGCAAGAAGAGCATCTAGCTTTTGCTCCAGTTTTGAAATATGCACACTAGAAGCATCATTAGAACCACTAACAACATGTTTACCTCTTGTATCCGTATGTTGGGTCTCCATTGCTATCTCCTCAAAGAGTTCGTACGTTTCTTCTGGAGTTTTGGTTTTAAAAGAACCACCTGCAAAATTGGTGACTATATTATGACTAGAAGGGGTTAGTCCTTTATAAAACATACGCATTTGAAGCTTCAATGGAATCCCATGATGAGGACATTGGTTGAGCAGCCCATTGAATCTCTCCCATGCTTCACAAAACGATTCATCATCTTGCTGTGCAAATAATAAGATCTTGTCCCTGAGCATGTCGGTCTTTTGCGTGGAGAAGTATTTTTCCAAGAACTTCTTTTGAATGGCAGCCCATGTAGTGAGTGAACCAGGCTTCAAGGAATTCAACCAATATTTTGCCTTATCCTTCAAAGTGTATGGAAACACTCTCATTCGAAGTTGATCTTCTGTCACACCTGTCAAGGGAAAAGAACTCACAACATTAAAAATATCCTTTATATGAGTTAATGGATCTTCATTAGGTAAACCATAAAAGGAAGGCAGCATATTAAGATGAGAAGATTTAAGCTCATAATTTCGAGCTACAGTGGGCAGCAAAATGCTTGAAGGAGATGCTGGAATTGTTGGGATATCAAGTTCTCCATGAACTCATTGGCAGCCATCTCTTGTTCTTCTTCTTGGTCTGAACTTGCTTCCGAATTTGAAGGTGAAGAACCAGGAAGTTCAATGTGGAGAGCAAAACTTGAAAATGTGGCAAGAGCTTGCTCTTTGGCAGTTGACAACTCTCTTTCTAGACGATTCTGAACTCCAGAGATCACTCGGTTGGGTTGCAACGATGGTCCTGCGTTCAAGGATTTGGAACGTTGGAACGAAGACCTCACTTGTTCAAGTAATGGCCTTTTAGACATAAACTACCTGAAACAGAAAATTAGATTAATTAGAAACACTAAAAAGAATAGGGTAACCTTGGGCACATAACCGGGGAAGAACTTTCGTTCAGTCCCCGGCAACGGCGCCAAAATTTGTTGTTAATATTATGTTAACTCGCAATTGTACGGGGCAATTAGTAGTATAGCAAGACAAGTACGAGGTCGTACCCACGAAGACTGAGAAGTTCAAATTAGTTATGTACGTAGATTACCGAATTCAAGAAGTTAGGAAGTTAAGTCTAAAACAGAATTAAAGTGAGAGTGATTGTGATTGTGAAAGGAAGTGAGCAAACTGAAATTGCAAATAAAAGCAAATAAACAAGTGTAACAAAGAGTGATTTTGAAGGGCTGGAAAACGGATTTGGAGACTAGGGCATTCGAATCACCGTAACAATTCAACTCTGGGTTATAAGGAGTCAAGTAACAAGTCTAATTCAGATTCAAAGATTGATTCTAGCTAAAGTATGATTAGGCCATGGTGTTTGGTCCTAACCTTGTGTTCCTAATTCCCTAATTTGATCATTTGTTGTCTAACCTAAAATTAAGCATTAGGAACCCAATAAGCATAGAAGAACAATTTAAACAACCAAGCATGTATCTAATCCCTGTTGTCGAATGTCCATACATACTCTTCCTATTCATAGTTCAATTCGAATTAAAGCATGGTGTCTACTCTTAATTCAAACGAAGATAGTTAACAAACAAGTTCTAATGGTGATCAATCATTCAAACAAGCATGTTAACTTATAAGCATAATGAATAAGAACATGAATCATGAATCAAACTTGAAACTCCAAACTTATAAACCCAGAATATTCATGTTAGGTTACATCGAAGCCCTAGTTATGGATTTAGCTACTCATAATGGAAAAGAAACTAAAACAGAAATGGGAAAACATGATGAATGCCATAAGAGTAGAAAAACCCTTTCTGAAGATCTTGTGGTGTCCAGTGCTTCTTCAAGAGCTTCTCCACGTCTAGAAGGATGTATGAAGGATTTGGAGGTGATTTGGGATGAGTTTGGGTGAGTGGTGATGGTTGAGAAAGAGGAAATTCGTAGGGAAATGGAAGGGAGGTTTTCTGGAGCTGTTTTGGTGATTTTGGGCAGTTTAGAGTATTGGGTTGATTGCTGGAGTGTTTGGGGTTGTGGGAATGTATGAGGATGATTTCTGGATGTGTTGATGGAATGATGGAAGTGTGGAGTATGGCTGAAGTGAATTGTGTGGGGGTTGATGGTGTTTGGGGTTGTGGACTTCTCTATTTATAGGGCTAAGAGGGAGGAACATCATGATGAATTCCAACACCACCATTCCTCCTTTAATACAACCCATAACTCTCACTTCATCTTGTCTATGGTAGTGTGGTTGGAATCACTTTCATCCATACTTCTTTTGCTGCTGCACCTCCAGCTTTCTTCACATGGGTTTTCTTTTGGTTGCTGGAAAACAGTTGGCAGCTGCAAACCTGAGCATGGTGTGCAATTTGATGGGCTCACGGATTGGGCTTGGCTTCATCAATTGATATGTTTGAGTAGTCCATCCTGCAGTTCAGAATCTCCTCTTTCCAACCACAAGTGATTTGGCCCAATCCAAGCTCAGATGAAAAAGATAAGTCCGAAATGAATTGCTAACTCAGTCTGCTTGTTTTTGCACCCCTTTGCAACTCTTCTTATCCAAAACCACCATTGCTATCAAAGGCCCAATAAACTGAATGACAAACAGAAAAGGGATTAAAAGCACAAGTTTAACTCAATAACATAACCAAATCATAAGCTAGAGAGGTACAAAATGATATACAATTATGAACAGATCATCCAATAGCTAGAACTAAGCAAAACACCAACCACTCCATGTAAGGAACGAACTGGGTGCGACCTTGACTTGTCCAATTTCTTACACCTATTGATTTCGGATCGATTCCAAAACTTGGGCAATATCATAATATGGTGGGAGGAGTCATTTGGGGAGTTTGGAGTGAAATCCAATAGCGAGAACTAAGCAAAACACCAACCACTCCATGTAAGGAACGAACTGGGTACGAACTTGAATTGTCCAATTTCTTACACCTAATGATTTCGGATCGAGTCCAAAACTTGGGCAACATCATAATAAGGTGGGAGGAGTCATTTGGTGAGTTTGGAGTGAAATCCAATAGCTAGAACTAAGGAAAACACCAACCACTCCATGTAAGGAACGAACAGGGTGCGAACTTGAATTGTCCAATTTCTTACACCTATTGATTTCGGATCGATTCCAAAACTTGGGGAACATCATAATAAGGTGGGAGGAGTCATTTATTGTGTTTGGAGTGAAATCCAATAGGAAGAACTAAGCAAAACACCAACCACTCCATGTAAGGAACGAACAGGGTGCGAACTTTAATTGTCCAATTTCTTACACCTATTGATTTCGGATCGATTCCAAAACTTGGGCAACATCATAATAAGGTGGGAGGAGTCATTTGGTGAGTTTGGAGTGAAATCCAATAGCTAGAACTAAGCAAAACACCAACCACTCCATGTAAGGAACGAACTGGGTGCGAACTTGAATTGTCCAATTTCTTACACCTATTGATTTCGGATCGATTCCAAAACTTGGGCAACAACATAATAAGGTGGAAGGAGTCATATGGTGAGTTTGGAGTGAAATCCAATCGCTAGAACTATTGAAAACACCAACCACTCCATGTAAGGAACGAACAGGGTGCGAACTTGAATTGTCCAATTTCTTACACCTATTGATTTCGGATCGATTCCAAAACTTGGGCAACATCATAATAAGGTTGGAGGAGTCATTTATTGTGTTTGGAGTGAAATCCAATAGGTAGAACTAAGCAAAACACCAACCACTCCATGTAAGGAACGAACTGGGTGCGACCTTGACTTGTCCAATTTCTTACACCTATTGATTTCGGATCGATTCCAAAACTTGGGCAATATCATAATAAGGTGGGAGGAGTCATTTGGTGAGTTTGGAGTGAAATCCAATAGAGAGAACTAAGCAAAACACCAACCACTCCATGTCAGGAACGAACTGGGTGCGAACTTGAATTGTCCAATTTCTTACACCTATTGATTTCGGATCGATTCCAAAACTTGGGCAACATCATAATAAGGTGGGAGGAGTCATTTGGTGAGTTTGGAGTGAAATCCAATAGCTAGAACTAAGCAAAACACCAACCACTCCATGTAAGGAACGAACAGGGTGCGAACTTGAATTGTCCAATTTCTTACACCTATTGATTTCGGATCGATTCCAAAACTTGGGCAACAACATAATAAGGTGGAAGGAGTCATATGGTGAGTTTGGAGTGAAATCCAATCGCTAGAACTATTGAAAACACCAACCACTCCATGTAAGGAACGAACAGGGTGCGAACTTGAATTGTCCAATTTCTTACACCTGTTGATTTCGGATCGATTCCAAAACTTGGGCAACATCATAATAAGGTTGGAGGAGTCATTTATTGTGTTTGGAGTGAAATCCAATAGGTAGAACTAAGCAAAACACCAACCACTCCATGTAAGGAACGAACTGGTTGCGAACTTGAATTGTCCAATTTCTTACACCTATTGATTTCGGATCGATTCCAAAACTTGGGCAACATCATAATAAGGTTGGAGGAGTCATTTATTGTGTTTGGAGTGAAATCCAATAGGTAGAACTAAGCAAAACACCAACCACTCCATGTAAGGAACGAACTGGTTGCGAACTTGAATTGTCCAATTTCTTACACCTATTGATTTCGGATCGATTCCAAAACCTGGGCAACATCATAATAAGGTGTGAGGAGTCATTTGGTGAGTTTGGAGTGAAATCCAATCGCGAGAACTAAGCAAAAAACCAACCACTCCATGTAAGGAACGAACTTTGTGCGAACTTGAATTGTCCAATTTCTTACACCTATTGATTTCGGATCGATTCCAAAACTTGGGCAACATCATAATAACGTGGGAGGAGTCATTTGGTAAGTTTGGAGTGAAATCTAATAGCTAGAACTAAGCAAAACACCAACCACTCCATGTAAGGAACGAACAGGGTGCGAACTTGAATTGTCCAATTTCTTACACCTATTGATTTCGGATCGATTCCAAAACTTGGGCAACATCATAATAAGGTGGGGGGAGTCATTTGGTGAGTTTGGAGTGAAATCCAATAGCTAGAACTAAGGAAAACACCAACCACTCCATGTAAGGAACGAACAGGGTGCGAACTTGAATTGTCCAATTTCTTACACCTATTGATTTCGGATCGATTCCAAAACTTGGGCAACATCATAATAAGGTGGAAGGACCCATTTGGTGAGTTTGGAGTGAAATCCAATCGCAAAAACTATTGAAAACACCAACCACTCCATGTAAGGAACGAACAGGGTGCGAACTTGAATTGTCCAATTTCTCACCCCTATTGATTTCGGATCGATAACAAAACTTGGGCAACATCATAATAAGGTGGGAGGAGTCATTTGGTGAGTTTGGAGTGAAATCCAATAGGTAGAACTAAGGAAAACACCAACCACTCCATGTAAGGAACGAACAGGGTGCGAACTTGAATTGTCCAATTTCTTACACCTATTGATTTCGGATCGATTCCAAAACTTGGGCAACATCATAATAAGGTGGAAGGACCCATTTGGTGAGTTTGGAGTGAAATCCAATCGCTAGAACTAAGGAAAACACCAACCACTCCATGTAAGGAACGAACAGGGTGCGAACTTGAATTGTCCAATTTCTTACTCCTATTGATTTCGGATCGATTCCAAAACTTGGGCAACATCATAATAAGGTGGGAGGAGTCATTTATTGTGTTCGGAGTGAAATCCAATAGGTAGAACTAAGCAAAACACCAACCACTCCATGTAAGGAACGAACTGGGTGCGACCTTGACTTGTCCAATTTCTTACACCTATTGATTTCGGATCGATTCCAAAACTTGGGCAACATCATAATATGGAGGGAGGAGTCATTTGGTGAGTTTGGAATGAAATCCAATAGCTAGAACTAAGCAAAACACCAACCAGTCCATGTAAGGAACGAAGTGGGTGCGAACTTGAATTGTCCAATTTCTTACACCTATTGATTTCGGATCGATTCCAAAACTTGGGCAACATCATAAAAAGGTGGGAGGTGTCATTTGGTGAGTTTGGAGTGAAATCCAATAGCTAGAACTAAGCAAAACACCAACCACTCCATGTAAGGAACGAACAGGCTGCGAACTTGAATTGTCCAATTTCTTACACCTATTGATTTCGGATCGATTCCAAAACTTGGGCAACATCGTAATAAGGTGGGAGGAGTCATTTGGTAAGTTTGGAGTGAAATCCAGTAGGTAGAACTAAGCAAAACACCAACCACTCCATGTAAGGAACGAACTGGGTGCGAGCTTGAATTGTCCAATTTCTTACACCTATTGATTTCGGATCGATTCCAAAACTTGGGCAACATCATAATAAGGTGGAAGGAGTCATATGGTGAGTTTGGAGTGAAATCCAATCGCTAGAACTATTGAAAACACCAACCACTCCATGTATGGAACGAACAGGGTGCGAACTTGAATTGTCCAATTTCTTACACCTATTGATTTCGGATCGATTCCAAAACTTGGGCAACATCATAATAATTTGGAAGGACCCATTTGGTGAGTTTGGAGTGAAATCCAATCGCTAGAACTATTGAAAACACCAACCACTCCATGTAAGGAACGAACAGGGTGCGAACTTGAATTGTCCAATTTCTTACCCCTATTGATTTCGGATCGATTCCAAAACTTGGGCAACATCATAATAAGGTGGGAGGAGTCATTTGGGGAGTTTGGAGTGAAATCCAATGGCGAGAACTAAGCAAAACACCAACCAGTCCATGTAAGGAACGAAGTGGGTGCGAACTCGAATTGTCCAATTTCTTACGCCTATTGATTTCGGATCGATTCCAAAACTTGGGCAACATCATAATAAGGTGGGAGGAGTCATTTGGTGAGTTTGGAGTGAAATCCAATAGAGAGAACTAAGCAAAACACCAACCACTCCATGTAAGGAACGAACTGGGTGCGAACTTGAATTGTCCAATTTCTGACACCTATTGATTTCGGATCGATTCCAAAACTTGGGCAACATCATAATAAGGTGGAAGGAGTCATATGGTGAGTTTCGAGTGAAATCCAATCGCTAGAACTATTGAAAACACCAACCACTCCATGTAAGGAACGAACAGGGTGCGAACTTGAATTGTCCAATTTCTTACACCTATTGATTTCGGATCGATTCCAAAACTTGGGCAACATCATAATAAGGTGGGAGGAGTCATTTGGTGAGTTTGGAGTGAAATCCAATAGCGAGAACTAAGCAAAACACCAACCACTCCATGTAAGGAACGAACTGGGTGCGAACTTGAATTGTCCAATTTCTTACACCTATTGATTTCGGATCGATTCCAAAACTTGGGCAACATCATAATAAGGTGGAAGGAGTCATATGGTGAGTTTGGAGTGAAATCCAATCGCTAGAACTATTGAAAACACCAACCACTCCATGTAAGGAACGAACTGGGTGCGAACTTGAATTGTCCAATTTCTTACACCTATTTATTTCGGATCGATTCTAAAACTTGGGCAACATCAGAATAAGGTGGGAGGAGTCATTTGGTGAGTTTGGAGTGAAATCCAATAGCTAGAACTAAGCAAAACACCAACCAGTCCGTGTAAGGAACGAACTGGGTGCGAACTTGAATTGTCCAATTTCTTACAACTATTGATTTCGGATCGATTCCAAAACTTGGGCAACATCATAATAAGGTGGGAGGATTCATTTGGTAAGTTTGGAGTGAAATCCAATAGCTAGAACTAAGCAAAACACCAACCACTCCATGTAAGGAACGAACAGGGTGCGAACTTGAATTGTCCAATTTCTTACACCTATTGATTTCGGATCGATTCCAAAACTTTGGCAACATCATAATAAGGTGGGAGGACTCATTTGGTGAGTTTGGAGTGAAATCCAAAAGCTAGAACTAAGCAAAACACCAACCACTCCATGTAAGGAACGAACAGGGTGCGAACTTGAATTGTCCAATTTCTTACACCTATTGATTTCGGATCGATTCCAAAACTTGGGCAACATCATAATAAGGTGGGAGGAGTCATTTGGTGAGTTTGGAATGAAATCCAATAGCTAGAACTAAGCAAAACACCAACCAGTCCATGTAAGGAACGAAGTGGGTGCGAACTTGAATTGTCCAATTTCTTACACCTATTGATTTCGGATCGATTCCAAAACTTGGGCAACATCATAATAAGGTGGGAGGAGTCATTTGGTGAGTTTGGAGTGAAATCCAATAGAGAGAACTAAGCAAAACGCCAACCACTCCATGTAAGGAACGAACTGGGTGCGAACTTGAATTGTCCAATTTCTTACACCTATTGATTTCGGATCGATTCCAAAACTTGGGCAACATCATAATAAGGTGGAAGGAGTCATATGGTGAGTTTGGAGTGAAATCCAATCGCTAGAACTATTGAAAACACCACCCACTCCATGTAAGGAACGAACAGGGTGCGAACTTGAATTGTCCAATTTCTTACACCTATTGATTTCGGATCGATTCCAAAACTTGGGCAACATCATAATAAGGTGGGAGGAGTCATTTGGTGAGTTTGGAGTGAAATCCAATAGCGAGAACTAAGCAAAACACCAACCACTCCATGTAAGGAACGAACTGGGTGCGAACTTGAATTGTCCAATTTCTTACACCTATTGATTTCGGATCGATTCCAAAACTTGGGCAACATCATAATAAGGTGGAAGGAGTCATATGGTGAGTTTGGAGTGAAATCCAATCGCTAGAACTATTGAAAACACCAACCACTCCATGTAAGGAACGAACTGGGTGCGAACTTGAATTGTCCAATTTTTTACACCTATTGATTTCGGATCGATTCCAAAACTTGGGCAACATCATAATAAGGTGGGAGGAGTCATTTGGTGAGTTTGGAGTGAAATCCAATAGCGAGACCTAAGCAAAACACCAACCACTCCATGTAAGGAACGAACTGGGTGCGAACTTGAATTGTCCAATTTCTTACACCTATTGATTTCGGATCGATTCCAAAACTTGGGCAACATCATAATAAGGTGGAAGGAGTCATATGGTGAGTTTGGAGTGAAATCCAATCGCTAGAACTATTGAAAACACCAACCACTCCATGTAAGGAACGAACAGGGTGCGAACTTGAATTGTCCAATTTCTTACACCTATTGATTTCGGATCGATTCCAAAACTTGGGCAACATCATAATAAGGTGGGAGGTGTCATTTGGTGAGTTTGGAGTGAAATCCAATAGCGAGAACTAAGCAAAACACCAACCACTCCATGTAAGGAACAAACTGGGTGCGAACTTGAATTGTCCAATTTCTTACACCTATTGATTTCGGATCGATTCTAAAACTTGGGCAACATCATAATAAGGTGGGAGGAGTCATTTGGTGAGTTTGGAGTGAAATCCAATAGCTAGAACTAAGCAAAACACCAACCAGTCCGTGTAAGGAACGAACTGGGTGCGAACTTGAATTGTCCAATTTCTTACACCTATTGATTTCGGATCGATTCCAAAACTTGGGCAACATCATAATAAGGAGGGAGGAGTCATTTGGTGAGTTTGGAGTGAAATCCAATAGCGAGAACAAAGTAAAACACCAACCACTCCATGTAAGGAACGAACAGGGTGCGAACTTGAATTGTCCAATTTCTTACACCTATTGATTTCGGATCGATTCCAAAACTTGGGCAACATCATAATAAGGTGGGAGGACTCATTTGGTGAGTTTGGAGTGAAATCCAATAGCTAGAACTAAGCAAAACACCAACCAGTCCATGTAAGGAACGAAGTGGGTGCGAACTTGAATTGTGCAATTTCTTACACCTATTGATTTCGGATCGATTCCAAAACTTGGGCAACATCATAATAAGGTGGGAGGAGTCATTTGGTGAGTTTGGAGTGAAATCCAATAGAGAGAACTAAGCAAAACACCAACCACTCCATGTAAGGAACGAACTGGGTGCGAACTTGAATTGTCCAATTTCTTACACCTATTGATTTCGGATCGATTCCAAAACTTGGGCAACATCATAATAAGGTGGGAGGAGTCATTTGGTGAGTTTGGAGTGAAATCCAATAGCGAGACCTAAGCAAAACACCAACCACTCCATGTAAGGAACGAACTGGGTGCGAACTTGAATTCTCCAATTTCTTACACCTATTGATTTCGGATCGATTCCAAAACTTGGGCAACATCATAATAAGGTGGAAGGAGTCATATGGTGAGTTTGGAGTGAAATCCAATCGCTAGAACTATTGAAAACACCAACCACTCCATGTAAGGAACGAACAGGGTGCGAACTTGAATTGTCCAATTTCTTACACCTATTGATTTCGGATCGATTCCAAAACTTGGGCAACATCATAATAAGGTGGGAGGTGTCATTTGGTGAGTTTGGAGTGAAATCCAATAGCGAGAACTAAGCAAAACACCAACCACTCCATGTAACGAACAAACTGGGTGCGAACTTGAATTGTCCAATTTCTTACACCTATTGATTTCGGATCGATTCTAAAACTTGGGCAACATCATAATAAGGTGGGAGGAGTCATTTGGTGAGTTTGGAGTGAAATCCAATAGCTAGAACTAAGCAAAACACCAACCAGTCCGTGTAAGGAACGAACTGGGTGCGAACTTGAATTGTCCAATTTCTTACAACTATTGATTTCGGATCGATTCCAAAACTTGGGCAACATCATAATAAGGTGGGAGGAGTCATTTGGTAAGTTTGGAGTGAAATCCAATAGCTAGAACTAAGCAAAACACCAACCACTCCATGTAAGGAACGAACAGGGTGCGAACTTGAATTGTCCAATTTCTTACACCTATTGATTTCGGATCGATTCCAAAACTTTGGCAACATCATAATAAGGTGGGAGGAGTCATTTGGGGAGTTTGGAGTGAAATCCAATAGCGAGAACTAAGCAAAACACCAACCACTCCATGTAAGGAACGAACTGGGTGCGAACTTGAATTGTCCAATTTCTTACACCTATTGATTTCGGATCGATTCCAAAACTTGGGAAACATCATAATAAGGTGGGAGGAGTCATTTGGTGAGTTTGGAATGAAATCCAATAGCTAGAACTAAGCAAAACACCAACCAGTCCATGTAAGGAATGAAGTGGGTGCGAACTTGAATTGTCCAATTTCGTACACCTATTGATTTCGGATCGATTCCAAAACTTGGGCAACATCATAATAAGGTGGGAGGAGTCATTTGGTGAGTTTCGAGTGAAATCCAATAGCGAGAACTAAGCAAAACACCAACCACTCCATGTAAGGAACGAACTGGGTGCGAACTTGAATTGTCCAATTTCTTACACCTACTGATTTCGGATCGATTCCAAAACTTGGGCAACATCATAATAAGGTGGAAGGAGTCATATGGTGAGTTTGGAGTGAAATCCAATCGCTAGAACTATTGAAAACACCAACCACTCCATGTAAGGAACGAACAGGGTGCGAACTTGAATTGTCCAATTTCTTACACCTATTGATTTCGGATCGATTCCAAAACTTGGGCAACATCATAATAAGGTGGGAGATGTCATTTGGTGAGTTTGGAGTGAAATCCAATAGAGAGAACTAAGCAAAACACCAACCACGCCATGTAAGGAACGAACAGGGTGCGAACTTGAATTGTCCAATTTCTTACACCTATTGATTTCGAATCGATTCCAAAACTTGGGCAACATCATAATAAGGTGGGAGGAGTCATTTGGTGAGTTTGGAGTGAAATCCAATAGCTAGAACTAAGCAAAACACCAACCAGTCCATGTAAGGAATGAAGTGGGTGCGAACTTGAATTGTCCGATTTCTTACACCTATTGATTTCGGATCGATTCCAAAACTTGGGCAACATCATAATAAGGTGGGAGGAGTCATTTGGTAAGTTTGGAGTGAAATCCAATAGAGAGAACTAAGCAAAACACCAACCACTCCATGTAAGGAACGAACTGGGTGCGAACTTGAATTGTCCAATTTCTTACACCTTTTGATTTCGGATCGATTCCAAAACTTGGGTAACATCACAATAAGGTGGAAGGAGTCATATGGTGAGTTTGGAGTGAAATCCAATCGCTAGAACTATTGAAAACACCAACCACTCCATGTAAGGAACGAACAGGGTGCGAACTTGAATTGTCCAATTTCTTACACCTATTGATTTCGGATCGAATCCAAAACTTGGGCAACATCATAATAAGGTGGGAGGAGTCATTTGGTGAGTTTGGAGTGAAATCCAATAGCGAGAACAAAGCAAAACACCAACCACTCCATGTAAGGAACGAACTGGGTGCGAACTTGAATTGTCCAATTTCTTACACCTATTGATTTCGGATCGATTCCAAAACTTGGGCAACATCATAATAAGGTGGAAGGAGTCATATGGTGAGTTTGGAGAGAATTCCAATCGCTAGAACTATTGAAAACCCCAACCACTCCATGTAAGGAACGAACAGGGTGCGAACTTGAATTGTCCAATTTCTTACACCTATTGATTTCGGATCGATTCCAAAACTTGGGCAACATCATAATAAGGTGGGAGGTGTCATTTGGTGAGTTTGGAGTGAAATCCAATAGCGAGAACAAAGCAAAACACCAACCACTCCATGTAAGGAACAAACTGGGTGCGAACTTGAATTGTCCAATTTCTTACACCTATTGATTTCGGATCGATTCCAAACTTGGGCAACATCATAATAAGGTGGGAGGAGTCATTTGGTGAGTTTGGAGTGAAATCCAATAGCTAGAACTAAGCAAAACACCAACCAGTCCGTGTAAGGAACGAACAGGGTGCGAACTTGAATTGTCCAATTTCTTACACCTATTGATTTCGGATCGATTCCAAAACTTGGGCAACATCATAATAAGGTGGGAGGAGTCATTTGGTGAGTTTGGAGTGAAATCCAATAGCGAGAATAAAGCAAGACACCAACCACTCCATGTAAGGAACGAACTGGGTGCGAACTTGAATTGTCCAGTTTCATACACCTATTAATTTCGGATCGATTCCAAAACTTGGGCAACATCATAATAAGGTGGGAGGAGTCATTTGGGGAGTTTGGAGTGAAATCCAATAGCGAGAACTAAGCAAAACACCAACCACTCCATGTAAGGAACGAACTGGGTGCGAACTTGAATTGTCCAATTTCTTACACCTATTGATTTCGGATCGATTCCAAAACTTGGGAAACATCATAATAAGGTGGGAGGAGTCATTTGGTGAGTTTGGAATGAAATCCAATAGCTAGAACTAAGCAAAACACCAACCAGTCCATGTAAGGAATGAAGTGGGTGCGAACTTGAATTGTCCAATTTCGTACACCTATTGATTTCGGATCGATTCCAAAACTTGGGCAACATCATAATAAGGTGGGAGGAGTCATTTGGTGAGTTTCGAGTGAAATCCAATAGCGAGAACTAAGCAAAACACCAACCACTCCATGTAAGGAACGAACTGGGTGCGAACTTGAATTGTCCAATTTCTTACACCTACTGATTTCGGATCGATTCCAAAACTTGGGCAACATCATAATAAGGTGGAAGGAGTCATATGGTGAGTTTGGAGTGAAATCCAATCGCTAGAACTATTGAAAACACCAACCACTCCATGTAAGGAACGAACAGGGTGCGAACTTGAATTGTCCAATTTCTTACACCTATTGATTTCGGATCGATTCCAAAACTTGGGCAACATCATAATAAGGTGGGAGATGTCATTTGGTGAGTTTGGAGTGAAATCCAATAGAGAGAACTAAGCAAAACACCAACCACGCCATGTAAGGAACGAACAGGGTGCGAACTTGAATTGTCCAATTTCTTACACCTATTGATTTCGAATCGATTCCAAAACTTGGGCAACATCATAATAAGGTGGGAGGAGTCATTTGGTGAGTTGGAGTGAAATCCAATAGCTAGAACTAAGCAAAACACCAACCAGTCCATGTAAGGAATGAAGTGGGTGCGAACTTGAATTGTCCGATTTCTTACACCTATTGATTTCGGATCGATTCCAAAACTTGGGCAACATCATAATAAGGTGGGAGGAGTCATTTGGTGAGTTTGGAGTGAAATCCAATAGAGAGAACTAAGCAAAACACCAACCACTCCATGTAAGGAACGAACTGGGTGCGAACTTGAATTGTCCAATTTCTTACACCTTTTGATTTCGGATCGATTCCAAAACTTGGGGTAACATCACAATAAGGTGGAAGGAGTCATATGGTGAGTTTGGAGTGAAATCCAATCGCTAGAACTATTGAAAACACCAACCACTCCATGTAAGGAACGAACAGGGTGCGAACTTGAATTGTCCAATTTCTTACACCTATTGATTTCGGATCGAATCCAAAACTTGGGCAACATCATAATAAGGTGGGAGGAGTCATTTGGTGAGTTTGGAGTGAAATCCAATAGCGAGAACAAAGCAAAACACCAACCACTCCATGTAAGGAACGAACTGGGTGCGAACTTGAATTGTCCAATTTCTTACACCTATTGATTTCGGATCGATTCCAAAACTTGGGCAACATCATAATAAGGTGGAAGGAGTCATATGGTGAGTTTGGAGAGAATTCCAATCGCTAGAACTATTGAAAACCCCAACCACTCCATGTAAGGAACGAACAGGGTGCGAACTTGAATTGTCCAATTTCTTACACCTATTGATTTCGGATCGATTCCAAAACTTGGGCAACATCATAATAAGGTGGGAGGTGTCATTTGGTGAGTTTGGAGTGAAATCCAATAGCGAGAACAAAGCAAAACACCAACCACTCCATGTAAGGAACAAACTGGGTGCGAACTTGAATTGTCCAATTTCTTACACCTATTGATTTCGGATCGATTCCAAAACTTGGGCAACATCATAATAACGTGGGAGGAGTCATTTGGCGAGTTTGGAGTGAAATCCAATAGCGAGAACAAAGCAAAACACCAACCACTCCATGTAAGGAACGAACTGGGTGCAAACTTGAATTGTCCATTTCTTACACCTATTGATTTCGGATCGATTCCAAAACTTGGGCAACATCATAATAAGGTGGAGGACTCATTTGGTGAGTTTGGAGTGAAATCCAATAGGTAGAACTAAGCAAAACACCAACCAGTCCATGTAAGGAACGAAGTGGGTGCGAACTTGAATTGTCCAATTTCTTACACCTATTGATTTCGGATCGATTCCAAACTTGGGCAACATCATAATAAGGTGGGAGGAGTCATTTGGTGAGTTTTGGAGTGAAATCCAATAGCTAGAACTAAGCACAACACCAACCACTCCATGTAAGGAACGAACAGGGTGCGAACTTGAATTGTCCAATTTCTTACACCTATTGATTTCGGATCGATTCAAAACCTGGGCAA
This sequence comes from Prunus yedoensis, assembly GCA_005406145.1. NCBI lineage: Eukaryota > Viridiplantae > Streptophyta > Magnoliopsida > Rosales > Rosaceae > Prunus > Prunus yedoensis. Next base: position 46,728 of record BJCG01004539.1, read on the forward strand.
CATCATAATAAGGTGGGAGGAGTCATTTGGTGAGTTTGGAGTGAAATCCAATAGCTAGAACTAAGCACAACACCAACCACTCCATGTAAGATACGAACAGGGTGCGAACTTGAATTGTCCAATTTCTTACACCTATTGATTTCGGATCGGTTCCAAAACCTGGGCAACATCATAATAAGGTGGGAGGAGTCATTTGGTGAGTTTGGAGTGAAATCCAATAGCTAGAACTAAGCAAAACACCAACCACTCCATGTAAGGAACGAATAGGGTGCGAACTTGAATTGTCCAATTCTTACACCTATTGATTTCGGATCGATTCCAAAACTTGGGAAACATCATAATAAGGTGGGAGGAGTCATTTGGTGAGTTTGGAGTGAAATCCAATAGCTAGAACTAAGCACAACACCAACCACTCCATGTAAGGAACGAACAGGGTGCGAACTTGAATTGTCCATTTTCTTACACCTATTGATTTCGGATCGATTCCAAAACTTGGGCAACATCATAATAAGGGTGGAAGGAGTCATATGGCGAGTTTGGAGTGAAATCCAATCGCTAGAACTATTGAAATCACCAACCACTCCATGTAAGGAACGAACAGGGTGCGAACTTGAATTGTCCAATTTTTTACACCTATTGATTTCGGATCGATTCCAAAACTTGGCAACATCATAATAAGGTGGGAGGGAGTCATTTGTGAGTTTGGAGTGAAATCCAATAGCGAGAACTAAGCAAAACACCAACCACTCCATGTAAGGAACGAACAGGGTGCGAACTTGAATTGTCCAATTTCTTACACCTATTGATTTCGGATCGATTCCAAAACTTGGGCAACATCATAATAAGGTGGAAGGAGTCATATGGTGAGTTTGGAGTGAAATCCAATCGCTAGAACATTGAAAACACCAACCACGCCATGTAAGGAACGAACAGGGGTGCGAACTTGAATGTGTCCAATTTCTTACACCTATTGATTTCGGATCGATTCCAAAACTTTGGCAACATTATAAAGAGGTGGGAGGAGTCATTTGGTAAGTTTGGAGTGAATCCAATAGCTAGAACTAAGCAAACACCAACCACTCCATGTAAGGAACGAACAGGGTGCGAACTTGAATTGTCCAATTTCTTAACACCTATTGATTTCGGATTCGATTCCAAACTTGGGCAACATCATAATAAGGTGGGAGGAGTCGTTTGGTAAGTTTGGAGTGAAATCCAATAGCTAGAACTAAGAAAACACCAACCACTCCATGTAAGGAACTAACAGGGTGCGAAACTTGAATTGTCCAATTTCTTACACCTATTGATTTCGGATCCATTCCAAAACTTGGGCAACATCATAATAAGGTGGGAGGGGTCGTTTTGGGGAGTTTGGAGTGAAATCCAATAGCTAAAACTAAGCAAAACACCAACCACTCCATGTAAGGAACGAACTGGGTGCGAATTTGAATTGTCCAATTTCTTACACCTACTGATTTCGGATCGATTCCAAAACTTGGGCAAACATCATAATAAGGTGGGAGGAGCCATTTGGTAAGTTTGGACTGATATCCAATAGCTAGGAACTAAGCAAAACACCAACCACTCCAGGTAAGGAACGAACTGGGTGCGAACTTGAATTGTCCAATTTCTTACACCTATTGATTTCGGATCGATTCCAAAACTTGGGCAACATCATAATAAGGTGGGAGGAGTCATTTGTAAGTTTGGAGTGAAATCAATAGCTAGAGACTAAGCAAAACCACCAACCACTCCAGGTAAGGAACGAACAGGTGCGAACTTGAATTGTCCCATTTCATACCCTATTGATTTCGATCGATTCCAAAACTTGGGGCAACATCATAATACGGTGGGATGGAGTCATTTGTTGATTTTGAAGTGAAATCCAAAAGCGAGAACTAAGCAAACACCAACCACTCCATGTAAGGAAACGAACTGGGTGCGAACCTGAATTGTCCAATTTCTTACACCTATTGATTTCGGATCGATTCCAAAACTTGGGCAACTTCATAATATGGGTGGAAGGAGTCATCTGGTGAGTTTGGAGTGAAATCCAATCGCTAGACCTTTGAAAACACCAACCACTCCATGTAAGGAACGAACAGGGTGCGAACTTGAATTGTCCCAATTTCTTACACCTATTGATTTCGGATCGATTCCAAAACTTGGGCAACCTTATAATAAGGTGGGAGGAGTCATTTGGTAGTTTGGAGTAACTCCAATAGCTAGAACTAAGCAAAAACACCAACCACTCCATGTAAGGAACGAACTGGGTGCGAACTTGAATTGTCCCAATTTCTTACACCTATTGACTTTCGGATCGATTCCAAAACTTGGGCAACATCATAATAAGGTGGGAGGAGTCATTTGGTAAGTTTGGAGTGAATCCAACAGCTAGAACTAATCAAAACACCACCACTCCATGGCAGGATCGAACAGGGTGCTAACTTGAATTGTCCAATTTCTTACACCTATTGATTTCGGATCGATTCCAAAACTTGGGCAACATCATAATACGGTGGGAGGAGTCATTTGGTGAGTTTGAAGTGAAATCCAATAGCGAGAACTAAGCAAAACACCAACCACTCCATGTAAGGAACGAACTGGGTGCGAACTGAATTGTCCAATTTCTTACACCTATTGATTTCGGATCGAATCCAAAACTTGGGCAACATCATAATAAGGTGGGAGGAGTCATTTATGTGTTTGGAGTGAAATCCAATATCTAAAACAAGCAAAACACCAACCACTCCATGTAAGGAACGAACTGGGTGCGAACTTGAATTGTCCAATTTCTTACACCTATTGATTTCGGATCGATTCCAAAACATGGGCAACATCATAATAAGGGGGAGGAGTCATTTGGTAGTTTGGAGTGAAATCCAATAGCTAGAACTAAGCAAAACACCAACCACTCCAGGTAAGGAACGAACAGGGTCGAACTTGAATTGTCCAATTTCATACACCTATTGATTTCGGATCGATTCCAAACTTGGGCAACATCATAATACGGTGGGAGGAGTCATTTGGTGATTTGGAAGTGAAATCCAAAAGCGAGAACTAAGCAAAACACCAACCACTCCATGTAAGGAACGAACTGGGTGCGAACTGAATTGTCCAATTTCTTACACCTATTGATTTCGGATCGATTCCAAAACTTGGGCAACTTCATAATATGGTGGAAGGAGTCATCTGGTGAGTTTGGAGTGAAATCCAATCGCTAGACCTATTGAAAACAATAACCACTCCATGTAAGGAACGAACAGGGTGCGAACTTGAATGTCCAATTTCTACACCTATTGATTTCGGATCGATTCCAAAACTTGGGCAACATCATAATAAGGTGGGAGGAGTCATTTGGTAGTTTGGAGTGAAATCCAATAGCGAGAACTAAGCAAAACACCAACCACTCCATGTAAGGAAAAGACTGGGTGCGAACTTGAATTGTCCAATTTCTACACCTATTGATTTCGGATCGATTCCAAACTTGGGCAACATCATAATACGGTGGGAGGAGTCATTTGGTGAGTTTGGAGTGAAATCCAATAGCGAGAACTAAGCAAAACACCAAACCACTCCATGTAGGAACGAACTGGGTGCGAACTGAATTGTCCAATTTCTTACACCTATTGATTTCGGATCGATTCCAAAACTTGGGCAACATCATAATAAGGTGGGGGAGGAGTCATTTGGTGAGTTTTGGAGTGAAATCCATAGCGAGAACTAAGCAAAACACCAACAACTCCATGTAAGGAACGAACTGGGTGCGAACTTGAATTGTCCAATTTCTTACACCTATTGATTTCGGACGATTCCAAAACTTGGGCAACATCATAATAAGGTGGGGGAGTCATTTATTGTGGTTTGGGGAAATCCAATAGGTAGAACTAAGCACAACACCAACCACTCCATGTAAGGAACGAACTGGGTGCGAACTTGAATTGTCCAATTTCTTAAAACCTATGATTTCGGATCGATTCCAAACTTGGGCAACATCATAATATGGTGGGAGGAGTCATTTATTTTGTTTGGAGTGAAATCCAATAGCTAAACCAAGCAAAACACCAACCACACCATCCATGTAAGGAACAAACTGGGTGCGAACTTGAATTGTCCAATTTCTTACACTATTGATTTCGGATCGATTCCAAAACTTGGGCAACATCAGAAAAAGTGGGAGGAGTCATTTGGTGAGTTTTGGAGTGAAATCCAATAGCTAGAACTAAGCAAAACACACCAACCATCCATTAAGGAACACTGGGTCGATCTTGAATTGTCCAATTTCTTACACCTATTGATTTCGGATCGATTCCGAAACTTGGCAACATCATAATACGGTGGGGAGGAGTCATTTATTGTGTTTGGAGTGAAATCCAATATCTAAACCAAGCAAACACCAACCACTCCATGTAAGGAACGAACTGGGTGCGAAATTGAAATTGTCCAATTCTTACACCTATTGATTCGGATCGATTCCAAAACTTGGGCAAAACATAAGAATAAGGGAGGAGTGTCATTTTTGGGTGGTGATTTTGAAAGTGAATCCAATAGCGAAACTAAGCAAAAC
>BJCG01004540.1:5000-10000 GCA_005406145.1 Prunus yedoensis
AATTTTGTTTTTCAATATAAAAACAGGGTAAGGGAAATTTTTAGATATTTTGTGTTTTAAGATACTATGCAATTAATCGAAGGGATGGATCCAACCCAAACAAAAAGAAAGATTTCTTTTAGAAAAGGAATTAAGTAAAACGGGATTCGGATTCAAAATACACGTACAATAAAAAAGAAGGCAAAAGGAAAATTTTTTCATATATTTTGCATCGTTTTGGCGACATGGCCGAGCGGTAAGGCGGGGGACTGCAAATCCTTTTTCCCCAGTTCAAATCCGGGTGTCGCCTGATCACCAAAAGAATCGAAATACCTTCTTCTGTTTTGATGATATAATTTGCCAAATTTTTTCCAGCGGAAGCAAGCGGAGGAAAAGTTTTTTTGATACTTGCTTGATTCTAAATATCTGGGGGTTCTGTTCTATAAAATGCTGTAAATCCCCTTGCGTCTAGGATTTAAGGAAAGATTATAGTAGTGAAAAGGAACAGGTAAATCGTGATAGTCCTTCCATTACCTAATGTAGTGTCTACTGATTGGGTCTTGAATTAGATTGGATAGCAGGACGGAAATCCAATTAAATTTTTAGTTTCAGAAAGGCCGAAAGATACTTTGTATACATATTCATGGAAGTCTTTGAGTGCTCCGGCATTCACTCTAATTAATATTGATTGAATGTCTAATTGTCTTCTTTTTACTTAATATATTTTATTACTTAATATGTTTTATTTTTTTTTTCTTAACCCCTAGTCAAGAACATAATAGGACGTCTTCCCATTGTTTCATAGAGACAATAGGGAGACGATAGGGATTAGATCAAAATAAAATGGTAAAACGGGAAAGAAATAGGGTATGTGATAGATAGTGATCTAGCTTTCTTCTATATTTTTATACTTTTTACTTAACTTAATGAAGAGCAACAAAAGAAAGAATGGGTTTTTTATTTTTTCTACATGTTAGTAGCATTTCTTTGATACCTCCAAGGGGGTCTCTACATATTTTGCTTGTGCTTAATCTTTTCTGATTATACTAGAAATCGTATAAGAACTCGTTATAATTGGATTTTTTGTATTATTTCATCAACGATGTTGGGTCAGAATCACTTTTTGACTCTGCGCCAGTGATTCCACTATTATTTATTAGTGAACAATAATTGAATAATTCCTTCATAGAGATAGAGGACATAATTCACATGGATATAGTAAATCTCGCTTGGGCTGCTTTAATGGTAGTCTTTACGTTTTCCCTTTCACTAGTAGTATGGGGAAGAAGTGGACTCTAGAAGTACTACTAATTGAGTTTAGGAACTAAACTGTATCAATTTTTTTTTTTATAGATCGTTCGTCAAAGCTTTTTTATTTTAAATTTCACTATTTCAATTTAAAATTTAATTTTTAAATTGAAATAGAAAATATATTCATTTAGAAATTATCTTGGATTTTAGTGGAGTAATGTATTCTATGAATAATAAATAAATATGAAGAATACTCTTTCAATCAAAGAAATATTTCAATTATTTCCGTGTTCGTATTTCGAAAGTAAAAAAACGTAAAAGGAATACAAAAGGTAGGAAATTTATTACAGCTGAATTCTTCATAAATTTTCTATTTCGATGAACTGACTCTTACAAAAGTTGTATATGGACCATGAGGAAGAACGGAACCCTTTTTATTTTACTTTTTTTTTGTTTACCTCTTTACTGTTCAAAGATCAAAGAGAAAACCATTCTGTTATTACATTACGTGGATACACATTTTCTATGGGAAACAACATAGACATTGTAGTTGTCCAACGAGATACTGCACATACTAATGTCTTGGGCGAGTCATGCGCACTTACCGTTTGTTTTATTATTTTAGAAATTTTATTTATGTTGTGCTTGTTTTATTGAACCCATTTCATATCATGGTTCAAACGTTAAAAATCGACTCCGAAGAAGTTCCCGTGGATCATTTGTCAACTGCTCAATCAATGACTTCTATAATGGGTATAATAAAATGGGTATAGTATAATAAAATAATCTTTTTGTTAGCATTCCGACGAAGAAGTCATTGATTCTTTTGATCGGGATTCATATTGAAAATAATCAGAAATCTAGGAATTATAATCGCTTTTAATCGCTTTCGATTATTTAAAATTAATTGAAATCAACACAAATAGATAAAGCAAAGAAATAGAATTGGGACATTATATACATTATCACTATGTATATTCTATATGTATATATGTAATTGATTTCCCTATATATAGGAAAGGAATATGACGATACTATTGTAGATTGATCTATATTAAATTAACCTGTATTACAATACAACTTTATACACAATACTAGATAGTATGGTAGAAAGATTCAGATATTTCTTTCTACCATACTATCGTATCTTATAGAATACGGATGATTCTAGTCTGCCCATTTCATTTAAGACGCGAAATTTTAATCCTTTTCTTTCAATTATTGATAAGAACTAAAAAGTCAAGTTTAATTCAAATTAATCACCTTGGCTGACTGTTTTTACGTATATTATAAGTAAAAAAGCGGTAGGAACTAGAATAAACAGTGCAGTAGCAATAAATGCGAGAATATTTACTTCCATAATCTCATTTGTTTAATTTTTCTTTAATTCGAAATAACTCGGGAGTTAATCCCATAGAGATAATAAATCTTTCGCCTGTAAATTCAATGGGATGAATTACATCTCGATGATATCGAATCGGATCAATATCATGAATAACAATATCTGAGCTATCAAATTGACTCATCGTCAAGAATTGAATAGTATAACATAGGAAGATCTTTTATCCATACCGAACTCAAAATTTGATTCCTAATCCAATCAATAATTCCTTTATTTATTTATCATTCTTTTCCATTCTTTCTTTTCTATAACCTACCGCCCTCTTTGTACAATCATCTGATGAAGTATCATCTAACCGCCTTTCCACTTACCATTGGTTCTACCCCACCAAACAATAGAAGCTAAATTAAAAAAAAGGGAAGGAGTTAAGTTCTAAACTCATTTTTTTAATGATCTAATCTTCTTGGAAACAAAAGAAGTATGATAAAGATGAGTACAAGTTCCGGTATAAAAAAATATAATATTCCATCAAATTCACTATTTATATATATTTATATATATATTTAAAAAGTTTGTTCTTTCAAGGAAAAAACCCTTAAAAAAATAAATTTGCATTCCCTCGCTAATAAAAAAGCGATCCCTGTTTGATCTTTATTTTTTTAATATCCTCTTTCCTTGGATTAATAACGGGACACATATACCAAAAGCTCAATGTGAAATTTGAATGAGATAGATTATTTCAAATTAGTGAAATTATAAATTGAGGTTACACAAAATCGGGCCAGAAAAGGATACGCTTTTCTTTTAAAGATTAAATCTATCACAGTAACTATGTTAAATTAATTTTATATCGTACAAATTCCATTTATGTATGTACTCCCGGGAAACATACAGTACTCTATTCCACATTCCACAGATCGGGAGTAATCGAAAAAGCCAGGCCCAGTACGGTATCCCGTGGAATCCCGAATCTGATGCTAACAATAATTGTACTAATCCACATATGTCTCTCTCCCATCAATCGAATCGGTACTAGTCTAAGAAATGGAAATTATCCCATTTGTTTGATGATAAATGTTAAACGAAAAAGAAAAGAAGAGGGATCGCCGTTGGGAATTAAATTCTGCTGTTTGTACTTCTTTTCACAAAAAACAGAGAGATGAATTGATATATTTTTTATTGGATTTGGATTCGTCGGGACTGACGGGGCTCGAACCCGCAGCTTCCGCCTTGACAGGGCGGTGCTCTGACCAATTGAACTACAATCCCAAGTAAATACCATAATAAAGTATAAAGTATATATATTTTATGATTTCATTCTAACCCTTTCAATTTATTTAGATTAAATTTAGATTAGAATTGGCGTGTTGTAACAGAGCCGCGAGTGTGATATATTGATACCCATATGGATATGCACTTTAGTGAGGGCAGCCTGGATTACTAGTAATCGTTTCGTTATTGCCAAATCAATCGGATAATCACTCTTTCAATGAAAAAAAGTTTTTTTATTTACTCTTTACTTTATACTTACAGATCCTGATATGAATCTAGATCATTAGCAAGATCAGAATTTGTTGTAAAAATAGAGTAAATAAATAGTGGTATAGATATATCAGAAAACCTTTCTCTTACGTATTGGGGGATCGGGCATTTCTGGAGAGCAACAAATGGGTTATATTATTTCATGGTGGATCGGCGAATTATTGGGCCGAGCTGGATTTGAACCAGCGTAGACATATTGCCAACGAATTTACAGTCCGTCCCCATTAACCGCTCGGGCATCGACCCAGGAAGAATCAATTACAGGCTTATTGATAATCCATGATCAACTTCCTTTCGTAGTACCCTACCCCCAGGGGAAGTCGAATCCCCGCTGCCTCCTTGAAAGAGAGATGTCCTGAACCGCTAGACGATGGGGGCATACTTGCACGACCGCCATCATACTATGCTCATAGTATGAATAGTTTTTAAAAATTGTCAATATAATGGAATGGTATGACTCGATACGAAGGACCTTTCCGTCTTTCACGATTCTATAGAATTTTTTTCGCTAAAAATTTGGTTCAAAGGCCACGCCGAATCTCTTTATCAATGATTCAATGAAATATTTTGGATTTCTGTTAAATTAGTGGGTACATGTATTACTCATAGGTCTTGAAACAATTCATTGTATTTATCAAATCCAATAAACCGTTTATATTCACTAGTATACCCCAACCCTATATTTAAATTTAATTTACTGGCTAAATAAATTTATCATTCCTGAATGAACCCCTATACTTATTTATTATAAGATATATATGTACATCCATTATAATAAGTATATATACTAAACTCATAGTGGCTTTATTCAGGAATTGAATCAAACAAGCCCTTTTAACTCAGTGGTAGAGTAACGCCATGGTAAGGCGTAAGTCATCGGTTCAAA
>BJCG01004540.1:22500-25000 GCA_005406145.1 Prunus yedoensis
CTAGTGGAGTAGGGTTGACCTAACCCATAGGTGTAACCTTTCGCTCAATACTCTAGAATCGACAATTGAAGCATCTGAGGCTGCATTAATCGGGGATACACGACAGAAGGCGTTGTTTTATTTACAAACTTCACCTTCAACAAGCGTAGATTTATTTCCATAATTTTTTTCTTCCTATCCCGAATAATGTTGTCTTTCTCTTAAGACTGAGAGCGGTAAAAATATAAAAAAAAAATAATCAAATCGCACCATCTCTGTAATAGGTGAATGCCTCTTTTTCTCCCGAAGTTGTCGGAATTATTCGTAATAAGATATTGGCTACAATTGAAAAGGTTTTATCAATAAAATTTCCATTTATCCCAGATCTAGACATAGGTGTATTAATTCTATAATTTATTTTAATTCCTTTTCGTGAGAAAACGATCCCACAAACAAAGGAATTGTGCAGTACGAAATAACATAAAAACGGATTCATTAAAATAAAAAGAAAGACCTTTTACTCAAATTGTTTCTTTTTGACAGGAATCAATAAAAAAAAATCCGGGGGCGGTTCATGAATTTGGAATAAATTTATGGGTTAAGAAGTTGGAGTAAAGAGTTGTTGTTGAAAAATCTAAAACTGGAAAGGAATTTTATAATTTTTATGAAAATTGAATAATAGTGTAAACTAAATAGAATCATGATTTAAAGGTATCCATTAAACACAGTCTAAAAAAAATATATCGATCATTGGATTCGTTTCAATTGAGTGATTTAATCCGGTATAAATATTAGAAAGGGCGGAAACACCATCTTCGCAAACATGAATAGATATATATCCTTATTTTACAATTTTTGGATTTATCTTTATCCCCAGCCTCGGAGGAAGGATTTTTCTTTGATGAAAAGTTTTCTATTTTTAGAGTTAAAATTGAATGTACATACCTATCCAAAATAATATGAATGACTCACTATTCACTCGGTTTTTGGGCCATAATCATTATGTGGGAGAGATGGCCGAGTGGTTCAAGGCGTAGCATTGGAACTGCTATGTAGACTTTTGTTTACCGAGGGTTCGAATCCCTCTCTTTCCGTACTCGTCAACTGATTCACCAATGTTACTGACTGCAATGCATCAAATAAGAATGGATACTCCAACAGTTAGACCTTTCTTTGATATAGATTATCTATCCCTACCCCGAATTTCTGTGGTACGAAAAATACTGGACAAAATCGACAAGGAATGAAAATACCCTACCGATCTATGATACATGAATAAGAGAAAAATCCCCAGATGAAACCCCTTACCTTACTTACCCCCGGTCCCTTTACTTAAGCCAAAACTAAGGGGGCAAAATTGCCCGAACCCTTGTTATTTTAGTTAGGGTTAAGTCTGACGAGAGTAATATTCTACAACTAGCAATTCGTTTATTTTCAAACCGACCCATTTACTATCTATTATTTGATTGACTAATCCTTCATATTGGAATGGGTGAAGAGTCAAATGTTTTGGTAATTCCTCACGGGGGGTGAATCAAGATAATTTTGAATCAGAGCCCTGGATTTTTGCTCATCCCTCACTGTAATAATATCTCGGGGTTTGCAGCGATAACTTGGTATATCTACTATACGACCATTAACTAAAATATGTCTGTGGTTAACTAATTGGCGGGCTTGAGGAATAGTCGAAGCCATACCTAATCGAAAAAGGATGTTATCTAAACGCATTTCAAGTAATTGTAGTAAAACCTGACCTGTTGATCCTTTGGCTTTTCCGGCGATCCGAACATATTTAAGTAATTGTTGTTCTGTAAGACCATAATGAAAGCGCAATTTTTGTTTTTCTTCTAAACGAATACGGTATTGAGATTTTTTGCCGGGGCGCGATTGGTTTCTAAGATCGCTTCCGGTTCTAGGCTTTTTACTAGTTAGCCCCGGTAAAGCCCCCAGACGACGGATTTTTTTGAAACGAGGTCCTCTGTAACGCGACATAAAGACTCCTTATTTTTTATGAAATTTCATAAAACAAAATTAAAACTAAACTAAAATATGATAAATTAAGCGAAATTTACTGAAGTATTACAAAGAATAAATAATTAGAGGAATTGTATCAATATCCGTACCTTAATTGTATATAAATAATTGTATTATATAAATAAAAAGAATTTTAAATAATAAAAATTTAGGGTTCTTTTCTTATCTTAATTGATTTGTTCTACAGAGATCGAACTCCTCCAATCCAATTTTTATTCATAATTGGAAGTTCCTACGAAATAATAGAAATAGATCAGTGACCTTTGGGAAAAGGGAAAGAAGTTTTTCACTTTGATTTCACATTATCCATTAAATTATGTAAAAAATCAAACAAATGTAGAAAAGCCGGCTATCGGAATCGAACCGATGACCATCGCATTACAAATGCGATGCTCTAACCTCTGAGCTAAGCGGGCTCGCATAACATAAATTGTACACATATACTAATTTAGTAAACTACTGAGATATTAATTGTTCATTCTTAGCT
>BJCG01004540.1:37500-41717 GCA_005406145.1 Prunus yedoensis
ATATTCCTGGTTATTAACCAGGAAATCCCTATTAAAAAAAATAAAAGAGTGAATTCTTTCTTCCGTGAAATTGGTTAACAAGGTCTTGCATCTTTCTATATCTCCCAAAAATCACCCCCCACCAAAAATCCTTTTTGTTGGGTCGTATTATTATAATGAATTCTTTGAGAATTTGTAATAAATCCTTTCTTTAGTAAATTTTATAAAATTATTAAATTTATAAGACAAGAACAAGATAATAACTAATAATACGAATAATATAAAGGGTGGATTATCATACATATATTTCATGTAGAAACATGTAGAAAGATTTATAGGTCCATTTATTTACATATTTATTGGATTTTATTAATTAATATATATTTATTAAAACATATACTTATATACTCCCTATTAAGTATATATACTCACTTAGGTATACTTAGTATAATATAACAATTATATATGAATTATAATATATCTTTATAACAATATAAGGATAAAGTTAAAATATTAATATAAAACAATAAATATAACAATAAATAACAGGTACAAATATTAAATCGAGGTACCCATTCTATGATAACTCTCAACAGCTTCCCCTCAATTTTTGTGCCTTTAGTGGGCTTAGTATTTCCGGCAATTGCAATGGCTTCTTTATCTCTTTATGTTCAAAAAAACAAGATTTTTTAGATACAATAAGGACGAATCTTTTTTTTTCAAGACTTACTTGGATCATAACACGGATATCTATTTAGTAGAATATGGTATAACATGTGGCTTCCTTCGGTCATAAGCTCTTATGTATGTATAAACATGATATTATGGGTAAATGAATTATCACTATTTTCAAATAGATCGGGATCGGGGAGAATTTCTGAAATGTAAAGTCAATATATCTATATGTATTCGGAAATCATGTGAAAGGGATGTTACTATTTTAGTTTGGACCTAAGAAATTCGATGAATTACCCCTAAACGTTCACATCATAATAGTGCTGGTTGATGAGAGTTACTTCGGAAACAAAAAAAAGTAAAATAAAATTTATTTTTGTTATTCTCCCAATTCCAATAAAATGCAACTAGGTCTAGTTATAGTATGAGTTGGCGATCAGAACGTATATGGATAGAACTTATAGCGGGGGTCCCGAAAAACAAGTAATTTCTGCTGGGCCTTTATTCTTTTTTTAGGTTCATTAGGGTTTTTATTGGTTGGAACGTCCAGTTATTTTGGTAGGAATTTTATATCTTTATTTCCTTCTCAGCAAATAATTTTTTTTCCACAAGGGATCGTGATGTCTTTCTATGGGATCGCAGGTCTTTTTATTAGCTCCTATTTGTGGTGCACAATTTCGTGGAATGTAGGTAGTGGTTATGATCGATTCGATATAAAAGAGGGCGTAGTGTGTATTTTTCGTTGGGGATTTCCTGGAAAAAATCGTCGCATATTCCTCCGATTCCTTATGAAAGACATTCAGTCCATCAGAATAGAAATTAAAGAAGGTATTTATGCTCGTCGTGTCCTTTATATGGAAATCAAAGGCCAGGGGGCCATTCCCTTGACTCGTACTGATGAGAATTTGACTCCACGAGAAATTGAGCAAAAAGCTGCTGAATTGGCCTATTTCTTGCGTGTACCAATTGAAGTATTTTGAAAAAAGGAACTGAAGAATGAATACTTTGCAAGAGAGAAAAAACTCAAGAATCCTCGTTTTTTTATATAGCATAACTTAACTGAAGTTTCTTCAGAACGCTTATTCGAACCAAAGCAAACGCTACGAAATAATTCTAAAACAAAATTGTTTGTGTCCACAATTTTTTTATGCGTATGTAAACCCACTTAACTCAATTCAGCAACAAATCTAAATACTAGATTCATCATATATTAAAACAAAACATTTCATAATAAATCATAATATAATAAAGTAAAGAATTTTTTTTTTAGAAATATTTGATATTTTGATAGAACGGGAGTTCTTTCGTCTCGCAATCCGACTACTATTAATTTGAAGTGGGCTTTTTCTTATTCTATTTCTGTATTCTTTCTAAATTCAAGGACTAACCACTGTACTGAATCACAAAAAAAATCGGAAATAGATTCATGGGCTCGATAACTTGTAATAGAACTTATGCTTGATAGAAATATTAGTATCGTATAGAGTCGACGAACGAGGTGCGTTCAGTAAAAATTTAAAAATTCACAGACGAAAAAATGGCAAAAAAGAAAGTATTAATTTCCCTTCTATATCTTGCATCTATAGTATTTTTGCCTTGGTGGATCTCTCTCTCATTTAATAAAAGTCTGGAATCTTGGGTTACAAATTGGTGGAATACTAGGCAATCCGAAATCTTTTTGAATGATATTCAAGAAAAGAGTATTCTAAAAAAATTCATAGACTTAGAGGAACTCCTACGTTTGGACGAAATGTTAAAGGAATACCCGGAAGCACATTTACAAAAGCCTCGCATCGAAATCTACAAAGAAACGATCCAATTGATCAAGATGCACAATGAGGATCGCACGCATACAATTTTACACTTCTCGACAAATATAATCTGTTTCGTTATTCTAAGTGGTTATTCTATTATAGGTAATGAAGAACTTGCTATTCTTAACTCTTGGGTTCAAGAATTCCTATATAACTTAAGCGACACAATAAAAGCTTTTTCTATTCTTTTATTAACTGATTTATGTATAGGATTCCATTCGCCCCACGGTTGGGAACTAATGATTGGCTCTGTCTACAAAGATTTTGGATTTGCTCATAATGATCAAATTATATCCGGTCTTGTTTCTACTTTTCCAGTCATTTTAGATACAATTTTTAAATATTGGATCTTTCGTTATTTAAATCGTGTATCTCCTTCACTTGTAGTGATTTATCATTCAATGAATGACTGAAAAATGATTGAACGATCCAATTATAATATTTGTTACTTTGTGGATAAGCAAAACATTCAAAATTGTACTTATTCTTTCTACCCATCCAAGGGATTCCTTCAATATTCCAGTAAAATTATTTATATTTAAGTAAATAGCAAAATTATAGATAGGGAACTATACTAGCGACCTGCCTAATTTTATTGTATAAATTTTCGGGATCAATGATTGGACCATGCAAACTAAAAATACCTTTTCTTGGATAAAGAAAGAGATTACTCGATCCATTTCCGTATCGCTCATGATATATATAATAACCCAGGCACCCCTTTCAAATGCATATCCCATTTTTGCACAGCAGGGTTATGAAATCCACGAGAAGCGACTGGCCGTATTGTATGTGCCAATTGCCATTTAGCTAATAAACCCGTGGATATCGAGGTTCCACAAGCGGTACTTCCTGATACTGTATTTGAAGCAGTTGTTCGAATTCCTTATGATCTGCAACTGAAACAAGTTCTTGCTAATGGTAAAAAAGGAGCTTTGAATGTAGGGGCTGTTCTTATTTTACCCGAGGGGTTTGAATTAGCCCCTCCCGATCGTATTTGCCGAGATAAAAGAAAAGATAGGAAATCTGTCTTTTCAGAGCTATCGCCCCACTAAAAAAAATATTCTTGTGATAGGTCCTGTTCCTGGTCAGAAATATAGTGAAATCACCTTTCCTATTCTTTCCCCGGACCCCGCTACTAAGAAAGATGTTCACTTCTTAAAATATCCATATACGTAGCGGGAACAGGGGAAGGGGTCAGATTTATCCCGACGGGAGCAAGAGTAACAATAATGTTTATAATGCTACAGCAGCAGGTATAGTAAGCAAAATCATACGAAAAGAAAAGGGGGGGTACGAAATAACCATAGCGAATGCATCGGATGGACGTCAAGTGGTTGATATTATCCCTCCAGGACCGGAACTTCTTGTTTCAGAGGGCGAATCCATCCAACTTGATCAACCATTAACGAGTAATCCTAATGTGGGTGGATTTGGTCAGGGGGATGCGGAAATAGTACTTCAAGATCCATACGTGTCCCAAGGTCTTTTGCTATTCTTGGCATCTGTTATTTTGGCACAAATCTTTTTGGTTCTTAAAAGAACAGTTTTTGAGAACGGGTTTCAATTGTCCGAAATGAATTTCTAGATCCGCGGATTTATCAACATCAAGCTCTAAAAAAACAAATTTTATGTTATGTAATTATGTATAATCAAAAAAATTTGCTTTTTATATTCTTTCTTCTACCGGATTTCGGGAATTACTATACCGCATTACTGGTCTAGTATATTTGGAAGAAGACTATTTGA
>BJCG01004541.1:7500-10000 GCA_005406145.1 Prunus yedoensis
CTTTATTATGGTATTTACTTGGGATTGTAGTTCAATTGGTCAGAGCACCGCCCTGTCAAGGCGGAAGCTGCGGGTTCGAGCCCCGTCAGTCCCGACGAATCCAAATCCAATAAAAAAATATATCAATTCATCTCTCTGTTTTTTGTGAAAAGAAGTACAAACAGCAGAATTTAATTCCCAACGGCGATCCCTCTTCTTTTCTTTTTCGTTTAACATTTATCATCAAACAAATGGGATAATTTCCATTTCTTAGACTAGTACCGATTCGATTGATGGGAGAGAGACATATGTGGATTAGTACAATTATTGTTAGCATCAGATTCGGGATTCCACGGGATACCGTACTGGGCCTGGCTTTTTCGATTACTCCCGATCTGTGGAATGTGGAATAGAGTACTGTATGTTTCCCGGGAGTACATACATAAATGGAATTTGTACGATATAAAATTAATTTAACATAGTTACTGTGATAGATTTAATCTTTAAAAGAAAAGCGTATCCTTTTCTGGCCCGATTTTGTGTAACCTCAATTTATAATTTCACTAATTTGAAATAATCTATCTCATTCAAATTTCACATTGAGCTTTTGGTATATGTGTCCCGTTATTAATCCAAGGAAAGAGGATATTAAAAAAATAAAGATCAAACAGGGATCGCTTTTTTATTAGCGAGGGAATGCAAATTTATTTTTTTAAGGGTTTTTTCCTTGAAAGAACAAACTTTTTAAATATATATATAAATATATATAAATAGTGAATTTGATGGAATATTATATTTTTTTATACCGGAACTTGTACTCATCTTTATCATACTTCTTTTGTTTTCCAAGAAGATTAGATCATTAAAAAAATGAGTTTAGAACTTAACTCCTTCCCTTTTTTTTAATTTAGCTTCTATTGTTTGGTGGGGTAGAACCAATGGTAAGTGGAAAGGCGGTTAGATGATACTTCATCAGATGATTGTACAAAGAGGGCGGTAGGTTATAGAAAAGAAAGAATGGAAAAGAATGATAAATAAATAAAGGAATTATTGATTGGATTAGGAATCAAATTTTGAGTTCGGTATGGATAAAAGATCTTCCTATGTTATACTATTCAATTCTTGACGATGAGTCAATTTGATAGCTCAGATATTGTTATTCATGATATTGATCCGATTCGATATCATCGAGATGTAATTCATCCCATTGAATTTACAGGCGAAAGATTTATTATCTCTATGGGATTAACTCCCGAGTTATTTCGAATTAAAGAAAAATTAAACAAATGAGATTATGGAAGTAAATATTCTCGCATTTATTGCTACTGCACTGTTTATTCTAGTTCCTACCGCTTTTTTACTTATAATATACGTAAAAACAGTCAGCCAAGGTGATTAATTTGAATTAAACTTGACTTTTTAGTTCTTATCAATAATTGAAAGAAAAGGATTAAAATTTCGCGTCTTAAATGAAATGGGCAGACTAGAATCATCCGTATTCTATAAGATACGATAGTATGGTAGAAAGAAATATCTGAATCTTTCTACCATACTATCTAGTATTGTGTATAAAGTTGTATTGTAATACAGGTTAATTTAATATAGATCAATCTACAATAGTATCGTCATATTCCTTTCCTATATATAGGGAAATCAATTACATATATACATATAGAATATACATAGTGATAATGTATATAATGTCCCAATTCTATTTCTTTGCTTTATCTATTTGTGTTGATTTCAATTAATTTTAAATAATCGAAAGCGATTAAAAGCGATTATAATTCCTAGATTTCTGATTATTTTCAATATGAATCCCGATCAAAAGAATCAATGACTTCTTCGTCGGAATGCTAACAAAAAGATTATTTTATTATACTATACCCATTTTATTATACCCATTATAGAAGTCATTGATTGAGCAGTTGACAAATGATCCACGGGAACTTCTTCGGAGTCGATTTTTAACGTTTGAACCATGATATGAAATGGGTTCAATAAAACAAGCACAACATAAATAAAATTTCTAAAATAATAAAACAAACGGTAAGTGCGCATGACTCGCCCAAGACATTAGTATGTGCAGTATCTCGTTGGACAACTACAATGTCTATGTTGTTTCCCATAGAAAATGTGTATCCACGTAATGTAATAACAGAATGGTTTTCTCTTTGATCTTTGAACAGTAAAGAGGTAAACAAAAAAAAAGTAAAATAAAAAGGGTTCCGTTCTTCCTCATGGTCCATATACAACTTTTGTAAGAGTCAGTTCATCGAAATAGAAAATTTATGAAGAATTCAGCTGTAATAAATTTCCTACCTTTTGTATTCCTTTTACGTTTTTTTACTTTCGAAATACGAACACGGAAATAATTGAAATATTTCTTTGATTGAAAGAGTATTCTTCATATTTATTTATTATTCATAGAATACATTACTCCACTAAAATCCAAGATAATTTCTAAATGAATATATTTTCTATTTCAATTTAAAAATTAAATTTTAAATTGAAATAGTGA
>BJCG01004541.1:17500-20000 GCA_005406145.1 Prunus yedoensis
ACTTTCATTACATCGATGCGGATTGCCTCGTGAAATAGCAATAGAGCTTTTCCAGACATTTGTAATTCGCGGTTTAATTAGACAACATTTTGCTTCGAATATAGGAGTTGCTAAGAGTAAAATTCGGGAAAAAGAGCCGGTTGTATGGGAAATACTTCATGAAGTTATGCAAGGGCATCCCGTATTGCTGAATAGGGCGCCTACTCTGCATAGATTAGGCATACAGGCGTTCCAACCCATTTTAGTAGAAGGACATGCTATTTGTTTACATCCATTAGTTTGTAAGGGATTCAATGCAGACTTTGATGGTGATCAAATGGCTGTTCATGTACCCTTATCTTTGGAGGCTCAAGCGGAGGCGCGTTTACTTATGTTTTCTCATATGAACCTCTTATCTCCAGCTATTGGAGATCCTATTTCCGTACCAACTCAAGATATGCTTATTGGGCTCTATGTATTAACGAGTGGAAATCGTCGAGGTATTTGTGCAAATAGGTATAATCCATGTAATCGCAGAAATTATCAAAATAAAAGAATTGACGATAATAACTATAAGTATACGAAAGAAAAAGAACCTTTTTTTTGTAATTCCTACGATGCAATTGGAGCTTATCGGCAGAAAAGAATCAATTTAGATAGCCCTTTGTGGCTCCGGTGGCGACTAGATCAACGCGTTATTACTTCAAGAGAAACTCCTATCGAAGTTCACTATGAATCTTTGGGTACCTATCATGAGATTTATGGGCACTATCTAATAGTAAGAAGTATAAAAAAAGAAATTATTTGTATATACGTTCGAACCACAGTTGGTCATATTTCTCTTTATCGAGAAATCGAAGAGGCCATCCAAGGGTTTTGCCGAGCCTACTCATATGGTACCTAATCATATGGTATATAAGCGAAGTAATTCTATGACACCCGTGTGAGTTTGGGTTTCCGCAGTTCACCTAGGACCATAGTATAGTTACTGAATTTCTATGCGAATCAAGATCGAGAAAAGGAAGTTTTCCAATCATTGACTCAAACCCATTGTCGAACCCCAATCAGCGGAATAGGGAGGTACTTATGGCAGAACGGGCCAATCTGGTCTTTCACAATAAAGTGATAGATGGAACTGCTATTAAACGACTTATTAGGAGATTAATAGATCACTTCGGAATGGCATATACATCACACATCCTGGATCAAGTAAAGACTCTGGGGTTTCGACAAGCCACTGCTACATCCATTTCATTAGGAATTGATGATCTTTTAACAATACCTTCTAAGGGGTGGCTAGTCCAAGATGCTGAACAACAAAGTTTTATTTTGGAAAAACACCATCATTATGGGAATGTACACGCGGTAGAAAAATTACGCCAATCTATTGAGATATGGTATGCTACAAGTGAATATTTGCGACAAGAAATGAATCCTAATTTTAGGATGACCGACCCTTTTAATCCAGTCCATATGATGTCCTTTTCGGGAGCTAGAGGAAATGCATCCCAAGTACACCAATTAGTAGGTATGAGAGGATTAATGTCGGATCCACAAGGACAAATGATTGATTTACCTATTCAAAGCAATTTACGTGAAGGACTGTCTTTAACAGAATATATAATTTCTTGTTATGGAGCCCGAAAGGGAGTTGTGGATACTGCTGTACGAACATCGGATGCTGGATATCTTACACGCAGACTTGTTGAAGTAGTTCAACACATTGTTGTACGTAGAACAGATTGTGGCACCATCCGAGGCATTTCTGTGAGTCCTCGAAATGGGATGATGCCGGAAAGAATTTTTATACAAACATTGATTGGCCGTGTATTAGCAGACGATATATATATAGGCCCACGATGCATTGCCGTTAGAAATCAAGATATTGGTATTGGACTTGTCAATCGATTCATAACCCTTCAAACACAACCAATATCTATACGAACCCCCTTTACTTGTAAGAGTACATCTTGGATCTGCCGATTATGTTATGGCAGGAGCCCCACTCATGGCGACCTGGTCGAATTGGGAGAAGCTGTGGGTATTATTGCGGGTCAATCTATTGGAGAACCGGGCACTCAACTAACATTAAGAACTTTTCATACCGGTGGAGTATTCACAGGGGGTACTGCAGAACATGTAAGAGCCCCTTCTAATGGAAAAATAAAATTCAACGAGGATTTGGTTCATCCCACACGTACACGTCATGGGCATCCTGCTTTTCTATGTTATATAGACTTGTATGTAACTATTGAGAGTGAAAATATTATACATAACGTGACTATTCCACCCAAAAGTTTGATTTTAGTTCAAAATGATCAATACGTAGAATCAGAACAAGTGATTGCTGAGATTCGCGCGGGAGCATACACTTTAAATTTTAAAGAGAGGGTTCGAAAACATATTTATTCTGACTCAGAGGGAGAAATGCACTGGAGTACTGATGTATACCATGCGCCGGAATTTACATATAGTAATGTACATCTTTTACCAAAAACAAGTCATTTGTGGATATTATCAG
>BJCG01004541.1:25000-27500 GCA_005406145.1 Prunus yedoensis
TTCAATTTACGGATTGACCAAAAAAATTGAATAAATACTAAATTACATGAATTTAGATCAATCAAATACTAATATTTCTATGCAATGATTCGTTCTAACAAATTCGTCCATTTAAATTGATTGTACCTATCCATGCGAGATAATAAAAATGGAAGATTAAGGATTTACAAAAAACGAGATTAAAAAAAAGATTGGTTAGCGGAGTAGGGGGTCGAACTAGGTGTATGAAATCTAATCGCTATAAGACAACTCTTGTCGATGTTTCGAAGAATGATTCTAGAGCCCCATTAAATCTAAGATAGAATATTTGGTTTACGGTATGGGGGAAAGGCATGTATATGTGATATTAACTAGGTATATATGAACTAAAGATATATCTAATTTGTCCTACTATTGTGAATTTAGATAGGGATTCCAATGGAAGTTCTTCCGTTTCATCTGTAATTGTGAATTGAATATTGAATGAATTTAAATCACGAAAAAAAAACAAAGAACGGTTCAAAAAAAGAAACCAGAAAGAAATGTAAGAAAAGAACAAAAGTCGTACGAATTCACAAAAACTACGTGGATAGGAACTAAAAAAAAGATATCGAAGTAGTTCTGCGGATTCAATAATATTATTATATTAATATTATTTTTATTTCAATATTGAAATATTTCAATTCGGGGTTCTAATTAGTTTAACTGAATAAATCTTAGCGATGGAATAATTAAGTCATAATTCGTTGGTTGATTGTATCATTAACTATTTTTTTATTTTTTTTGTTTTGGTGCGAGGAACTTAACATGAATCCACTGATTTCTGCCGCTTCCGTTATTGCTGCTGGGTTGGCCGTCGGGCTTGCTTCTATTGGACCTGGGGTTGGTCAAGGCACTGCTGCGGGGCAGGCTGTAGAAGGGATCGCGAGGCAACCAGAGGCGGAGGGAAAAATACGAGGTACTTTATTGCTTAGTCTGGCTTTTATGGAAGCTTTAACAATTTATGGACTGGTTGTAGCATTAGCCCTTTTATTTGCGAACCCCTTTGTTTAATCCAAAAATATATATTTTTATTTTCTTGGATTTGCTGCTCTTGTTTTTTCGAATTATAGTAAGATTTAACTCCTACAATTAAATTACTTAGGGCCAACAACCCACGGAAAGAGCGGATTTGAGGATGAGGAATTCACACTCCAACTCGCTTTCTTCCTTTACCTTCTTAGTCCAATGGAAGAACTTTTTTTAGGAAGTATTGCAACAAACGAGATATTTCGTAACTGACCTGACATAAGATCTGGTACCTAACTCTAATAAGTATCATTCTTATTGGAAATTTCCACTTATTGGAAATTTCCAATTGAAAAAAAAATCCATTTATAAATCAATATATTTTTTGACTCTATTTAGAAATAGGGAAATTAATAATAAAAATAATACAAAAAAATATAAATAATTAGTCTATCTATAACTATAAGAAAGAGGAGATCATATGAAAAATGTAACCGATTCTTTCCTTTCCTTGGGTTATTGGCCATCCGCCGGGAGTTTCGGGTTTAATACCGATATTTTAGCAACAAATCCAATAAATCTAAGCGTAGTGCTTGGTGTGTTGATTTTTTTTGGAAAGGGAGTGTGTGCGAGTTGTTTATTTCAAGAATAGGCTGGATCCAACCAACTGCATTTTTTTCGTTATAACTAGGAAAAAAAGGTGCATGATTCCGCGAATTTCTTCTGAAAAAAAAATATATATATTTAAGAACCATAGCATTTCGCGATTCATTGGTAAATCTACTTTGATTCTCTCTCAACCAATAATGTAAACCATTAACAGGGTTAAAGCTAAACCGTTTGAAGTTCAGATGCAGCATGGTATTCTTTCTACTACTATGTTAGTTAATCAGTTAATATGGAAGCGGGTTCAAAACAAATAGTTGGAATTTTTTTTTTTTTTCGATATAAAACACTCATGTCGCTAAAATTATTTGAACCCGTTATTTGATTGGAACAAATCGGAAAAACGGGTATTTCACCCCCCCTTTATTTATCTTTTTTATCCAATGCTGAATCGATGGCCTATGTATAAAGTAAGAAGAATTCTTTGGATTAAAAACAAAAAAAGAAACAACCTTGCTGACAATTATTTGTTTGGTCAGAAGAGTCCTCCGAATATTATGTTCTTGGATTAGCGATCCGTTTCGATATTTTCGAATATGAATAGAGAAGAGAGGATAGGCTCATTACATTAAAAAAAAATATGGGAATTACCATAAGTAATTGAAAAAATTGAGCGTGAGAGCCAAATGAAGCGAAAGATTCATGTTTGGTTCGGGAAGGGATCGTGGAAGTTTTGAAATGAATGGAAAGATAATCTACTTTCATTAAGTGATTTATTAGATAATCGAAAACAGAGGATCTTGAAGACTATTCGAAATTCAGAAGAACTACGCGAGGGGGCCCTAGACCAACTGGAAAAAGCCCGGGCCCGCTTACGGAAAGTAGAAACGGAAGCGGATCAGTTTCG
>BJCG01004541.1:30000-35000 GCA_005406145.1 Prunus yedoensis
AGGCTAGGGGTTATAGTCGACGTTGATTCATCATTTTTAACGTCTCTAATTCAAAACTGAACGTGAAACTTTGGTTTCATTCGGCTCCTTTATGTAAGATGGATAAATTCCCAGATTAAGACATGAACGAAATAAAAAAAAAATTCCACCCATAACATCTATGTCAGCTTTTCTGTCTGAATGTATTCAGAACAACCCGCTTTCTAGACGATCCCTAATAGAAAAGAGGGGGATTATAACAATCTTTCTAGTTACTTCGTTCTCTATTTCTATTTGAGAGAATCCTTAGGAAAAGCATTTTGTTTCCACCGAGCTAAAACAATTTGTCAATGTCTCTAGTAAACCAAAGTCATTGTTTAATAGCTATTTTGCTTCAATTTACCTAATACAAATTATAAATTAAAGATTTAGTTACGATTAGAAATACACCCTCTATCTTTATCCATGGATCCTTTATTTATACTTATTCATTTAGAACTTATCCATTTAGAATAGAAGTATTGATCCAATAAAAAAAATTATGTTTCGTAATCTCATAATCCAATTTTTCAACTTTTCATTGATTCTTGGATACAAATCACGAGAATGTATATTATTCCTCGAATTTTTTATTGAGAGGTAAAGGATTAAATCCTTTTAAGAAATAAAGTTTTTGATCGGAATGGAATATTAATCAAACCGAAAGACCCCTTAACTATTAAGGGGTTATAGAACGAATCACACTTTTACCACTAAACTATACCCGCTACAATCCGATTATTGTATATAAATGAACCTTTTGTCGAACAATAAAACAATAAAATTGGTCGTAATAAAAAGTCAAAGTTAAAAGAAAAGATAGGATCATAAAATAATCATTAAAATTAGAGCGTTTACGTGTTGTATCAGAGAACTTAATGAGATGAGGAAAGGAGAATTTTTTTAATTTTTTAATTTAAATAAATCCGTTTATTTACGATTTGTTGGAACAAAAAGGGCGGGCCCGGCCTGGTCAGTACTTAGCCGGGCCGTGGAACTAAAAAGCCCCTTCGGATGAAAAAAAAATTTTTAAGGGTTTTTTAAGCCTTATTTTTTATAATGTAACATAGTATTATCTTTTTTCAATTGGGAGGAGAGATGGCTGAGTGGACTAAAGCGTCGGATTGCTAATCCGTTGTACGAGTTTTTCGTACCGAGGGTTCGAATCCCTCTCTTTCCGTTTTTGTTGATGACTCGATATTTTCTTTCGAATTTTTCGCGAGCTCTTTTTATTTTTTAATAGTTAAAGATGTGTAATAAATAAAATATTACTAAGAACATTTAAAAATCAAGCAAGGAAAACAAAAACCTTATTTTTTATTCTTCACGTCCAGGATTACGTCCTGGATCATTAGACAGGAATCCGAAGATAAAGAGAGAAACAAAGAATATCACTACCGTGTAAACAAATAGTTTTAGAGTAAGCATTACATAATCTCCAAGATTTTTTTAGTAAAAAAGAGAATAGATTCTCCGTTTTTATACCGCATACCCTACCTTTTTTATTTTTACACCAAGAAATGAAGTGGGGTGATCCAGATTTGTCGCGGTTGTACAAGAATTTCAATATTTGAATTGAGGGTGTAAGACTTATCTGGTCTTATCAATTCTTAGAGTTTTTTTTTTTTTTCAATAAATCCTGAATTTGTCTAGACAAAAAATATCATCGAAAACTTACAGCAGCTTGCCAAACAAAGGCTAACAGAAAAAAAAACAGGGGTATTACTGGCATAACATCTACGATTGGATTTAAAAAAGCGTAGGCCTCGGGCAATTTGGCGACGAAAAAACTACTTGAATAAAGAGCGGAATTAAGACAGATCAAACTAAATATATTAAGCATAACAAACATTTTGTTCTTGAGGATAATTGTATTTTATTTATTTTGATTGAGTTATTAATAAATTGAGTTTTTTTATTATTTAATTATTATAAATATGTTATTATTCATAGAAGAGAAAAATGAATAAAAAGAAAATAAGATAGACCAAAAAACTTTCTTTGATTTGAACTCACCCAATCAACAATCCTTCAATTCTCAAATCAAAAGAGAATAGAATAAATCATACTTTCATACAATATCTTAATTGAATTATATGTAATGATCAATAATTCAGTTTAATTCTATGTCTACATGTATAAAAATTGTAGTAATTTATTTTATAGATAATAGATATTTAGACTGGAGTTGACGAACAACCAGTACCAATATTAGTGTTTATTAGTGTCGACTAGAAATGGGGCGTGGCCAAGTGGTAAGGCAACGGGTTTTGGTCCCGCTATTCGGAGGTTCGAATCCTTCCGTCCCAGAGCATACCTGACCCATAATCATATTATCATATTATTAATATATAATAAAATATAATATATATATCTATATCATAATAAAATATATAAAAATTAAAGATTGTCTTTTCAAACAGTCTTCCGTTTAAGGGTATAATATTGGTATAGAATGTGATTCTTGTTTCTTTTTTTTTTTTTATATATATATATGAAATCTGAATCATATCTTTTTCATAAATTTAATCTAGTTCAAATAACACGCATACGAAATTTAATCTATTTGTGACTTGTTATACTGATTTTACACTATGAAAAAATAACAACCTAAACCTTAAATCTTTTCTTACATAAGTCTTTTTTATCTATCTTTTTTTATCGTTGATGGGTTAATCCAATATAGATTTTTCTCTCTCTTATGATGATAAAAAGTGAATGGTCCTTACTGTAAAACCTTATGCAAAATGCAAATAATGATATCGGGTAGGAAATTATTCAATCAATTAAATCTTTTTAATGATTTCTTATGAGTTCTTGGTACTCGAAGAAGTGTTAAATTGTTGAATTTATCCTATCATCTTACTTGAAGATAGAGATTAAAAATAACTTGTTTATTCGTGCCGAACCGATGATTATTCATGATTCCATAATTGAATCAATTACATACTGGTTCCAAACTGAAGGAATGTTATGGTAAAACTTCGTTTAAAACGATGTGGTAGAAAGCAACGTGCGACTTGAAGGACATGATCCGCTGTGGATTCTTACATCCACCATTTTTATATTATATAGGAATGAAAGTGCTCTTGGCTCGACATCGTTTGTTCTGTTCTACTGGAACCCCCGTTTTTGGAGTGTTGTGATGTAAATAGTACACGATGGAGCTCGAGTAGAAAGTATTGATTAATTTCTCAAGGGCAAGAATCTAAGGTTAGTATCGATCAATAAATTGGAACAACTTCGTAAGTATATTTTCGATATATAAATCTAAAGGATCCAATTCGATTTAATTTCAAATTAATGTTAGAATTGGTAAAACTCTTTCGATCAAATCAAAAGCAAAGTGTATTACGCAGGAATCAACCATTCATATGATTCTTTGATAGAAAGAAATCACAAAAAACGGTATGTTGCTGCCATTTTGAAACGATTTAAAGATCACCGAAGTAATGTCTAAACCCAATGATTCAAGGCAAAGATAAAGATCCTGGAACAAGGAAATACCATTTTTCAATTGTCTCAATAACTAGATCAGAATGAAGAATCAAAATAGATTCTTAAAGTAGACAGACAAAAGGGGTTAGAGACCACTCAATAAATGAAATACCTAAAAGGTTTCTTTTGAGTTATTTGAGAGTTATTCAACTTGAGTTATGAGGGCGCAAATACAAATAATTTTTTTTTAGGTTGGGGAAGGATAAGAAAAAAGTACTTAAAATCAATAATCTAATTAATTTATTTATTTTATGGATATGTTTGATGTTATAATTCTATACTATAGACATAATAGACATAATTTATAATTTTCTTGAGCCGTACGAGGAGAAAACTTCTTATACGTTTCTAGGGGGGGTATTGTTCATCTATCCCAATGAGCCATTTATCGAATCGTTGCAATTGATGTCCGATCCCGACGAGAGGGAAGAGATCTTCGTAAAGTGGGTTTTTATGATCCGATAAAGAATCAAATCTATTTAAATGTTCCTGCTATTCTATATTTCCTTGAAAAAGGTGCTCAACCTACAGGAACTGTTCATGATATTTCAAAAAAGGCGGGGGTTTTTACGGAGCTTCGCCTTAATCAACAAACAAAATTCAATTAATGAAATATAAAAAAAGAAGATGTGGATGATTTGTATATAGCTTTGGATAACCTTTTTGTTTTGTTGCTATTTCTTCTTTTGTTCTATTCATATCATACTTAATTTATTATTGTTACTATAGAATGTTGTCTTTTATAACAACAAAAATCTATTTTTTTATATTTATATAAATAGATAGAAAAAGATCAAGTGAATAAATGAAGTAATCGGGTCTATAAATATAAATATAAAATTTTGAGATTACTGTCAATGAGGTGGTTTTAGGTGGAACTCTATGAACAAATAAAAAAACACAAAGGATTAAACTTGTTTATTTTACTTATCAAATAAACCTCATTTTTTTTCTACCTTTCCCTTTATCTTCCTTAATTTATTCTTCCACCAATACCAATATTGTATATAAATATTGTATATATTATGTAGTGCCAATCCAACACAAGTACTTAGTTTTTTTTATTAAAATTGATTGAAATTTAAATTGTTAGTTAGATTTATAATTTGTTTTCTCTTTTGTATTTTTTTCTCAACATTCATATTGACAACAGTGTATCAAATAAATATAATCCGATCGTGGATAATAAGGATCTATTTATATCTCTGTCCCATAGATTTTATTTCATTCAAATAATGGGTTCTTGGATTTTCTGTGATACAAGAAGTCTTTTTTTGATTATTTTGATTAAGATTAAAATTAATAAAAATCTATATGTACTAATTCATTAATGGATAACATAAGAGACAAGGGGCGGTCTATAAATATTTAAAAATATTTAAAATGCCTATTTTTATCCGTTCATTTTTATTATGTTCAGAATATAATCAATTAGAAATTTAAAAATTTATTTTAATATTTTGATTGCTTTTGATTGCGCTGTG
>BJCG01004542.1:0-38440 GCA_005406145.1 Prunus yedoensis
CACTCCAAACACAATAAAAGACTCCTCTCAACTTATATAAATGTTGCCCAAGTTTTTGGGGAATCGATCCGAAATCAATAGGTGTAAGAAATTGGACAATTCAAGTTCGCACCTGTTTCGTTCTTTGCATGGAGTGGTTGGTGTTTTCAATAGTTCGCTATTGGATTTCACTCCAAACTCACCAAAGACACCTTCCACCTTATTATGATGTTGCCCAGTTTTGGAATCGATCCGAACAAGGTGTGAAAGAAATTGGACAATTCAAGTTCCCACCCAGTTCGTTCTTACATGGAGTGGTTGGTGTTTCGCTTAGTTCTAGCAATTGGATTTCACTCCAAAAAAAATAAAGACTCCTCCCACCTTATTATGATGTTGCCCAAGTTTTGGAATCGATCCGAAATCAATAGTGTAAGAAATTGGACAATTCAAGTTCGCACCCAGTTCGTTCCTTACATGGAGTGGTTGGTGTTTCTTCGTTCTAGCACTTGGATTTCACTCCAAACTAAGCAAATGACTCCTCCCACCTCATTATGATGTTGCCCAAATTTTGGAATCGATCCGAAATCAATAGGTGAAAGAAATTGGACAATTCAAGTTCGCACCTGTTCGTTCCTTACATAGAGTGGTTGGTGTTTTGCTTAGTTCTAGCTATTGGATTTCACTCCAAACACAATAAATGACTCCTCCCACCTATTATGATGTTGCCCAAGTTTTGGAATCGATCCGAAATCAGTAGGTGTAAGAAATTGGACAATTCAAGTTCGCACCCTATTCGTTCCTTACATGGATGGTTGGTATTTTCAATAGTTCTAGCGATTGGATTTCACTCCAAACTCACCAAATGACTCCTCCCACCTTATTATGATGTTGCCCAAGTTTTGGAATCGATCCGAAATAAATAGGTGTAAGAAATTGGACAATTCAAGTTCGCACCCAGTCGTTCCTTACGTGGAGGGGTTGGTGTTTTGCTTAGTTCTAGCTATTGGATTTCACTCCAAACTAAGCAAATGACTCCTCCCACCTCATGATGATGTTGCCCAAGTTTTGGAATCGATCCGAAATCAATAGGTGGAAGAAATTGGACAATTCAGGTTCGCACCCTAGTTCTTTCCTTACATGTAGTGGTGGTGTGTGCTTAGTTCTAGCTATTGGATTTCCCTCCAAACTAAGCAAATGACTCCTCCCACCTCATTATGATGTTGCCCAGTTTTGGAATCGATCTGAAATCAATAGGTGAAAGAAATTTGACAATTCAAGTTTGCACCCTGTTCGTTCCTTACATGGAGTGTTTGGTGTTTGGCTTAGTTTCTAGCTATTGGATTTCACTCCAAACACAATAAATGACTCCTCCCACCTTATTATAATGTTGCCCAAGTTTTGAATCGATCCGAAATCAATAGGTGTAAGAAATTGGAACAATTCAAGTTCGCACCCATGTTCGTTCCTTACATGGAGTGGTTGGTGTTTGGCTTAGTTACTAGCTATTGGATTTCACTCCAAACACAATAAAGACTCCTCCCACCTTATTATATGTTGCCCAAGTTTTGGAATCGATCCGAAATCAATAGGTGTAAGAAATTGGACAATTCAAGTTCTCACCCAGTTCGTTCCTTACATGGAGTGGTTGGTGTTTTGCTTAGTTCTAGCTATTGGATTTCACTCCAAACTCACAAATGACTCCTCCCACCTATTATGATGTTGCCCAAGTTTTGGAATCGATCCGAAATCAATAGGTGTAAGAAATTGGACAATTCAGTTCGCACCCAGTTCGTTCCTTACATGGAGTGGTTGGTAGTTTTGCTTAGTTCTAGCTATTGGATTTCACTCCAAACTCCCAATGACTCCTCCCACCTTAGTATGATGTTGCCCAAGTTTTGGAATCGATCCGAAAGTCAATAGGTGTAAGAAATTGGACAATTCAAGTTCGCACCCGTTCGTTCCTTACATGGAGTGGTTGGTGTTTTGCTTAGTTCTAGCTATTGGATTTCACTCCAAACTCACCAAATGACTCCTCATACCTTATTATGATGTTGCCCAAGTTTTGGAATCGATCCGAAATCAATAGGTGAAAGAAATTGGACAATTCAAGGTTCGCACCCAGTTCGTTCCTTACATGGAGTGGTTGGTGTTTGGCTTAGTTCTAGCTATTGGATTTCACTCCAACACATATAAAGACTCCTCTCACCTTATATAATGTTGCCCAAGTTTTGGAATCGATCCGAAATCAATAGGTGTAAGAAATTGGACAATTCAAGTTCGCACCCTGTTCGTTCTTTGCATGGAGTGGTTGGTGTTTTCAATAGTTCTAGCTATTGATTTCACTCCAAACTCACCAAATGACACCTTCCACCTTATTATGATGTTGCCCAAGTTTGGAATCGATCCTAATCATAGGTGTAAAGAATTGGACAATCAAGTTCCCACCCAGTTCGTTCCTTACACGGAGTGGTTGGTGTTTTGCTTAGTTCTAGCAATTGATTTCACTCAAACAAATAAAATGACTCCTCCCACCTTATTATGATGTTGCCCAAGTTTGGAATCGATCCGAAATCAATAGGTGTAAGAAATTGGACAATTCAAGTTCGCACCCAGTTCGTTCCTTACATGGAGTGGTTGGTGTTTTGCTTAGTTCTAGCATTGGATTTCACTCCAAACTCACCAAATGACTCCTCCCACCTTATTATGATGTTGCCCAGTTTGGAATCGATCCGAAATCAATAGGTGTAAGAAATTGGACAATTCAAGTTCGCACCCTGTTCGTTCCTTACATAGAGTGGTTGGTGTTTTGCTTAGTTCTAGCTATTGGATTTCACTCCAAACAGCCATAAATGACTCCTCCCACCTTATTATGATGTTGCCCAAGTTTTGGAATCGATCCGAATCAATAGGTGTAAGAATTGGACAATTCAAGTTCGCACCCTAGTTCGTTCCTTACATGGAGTGGTTGGTGTTTTGCATAGTTCTAAGCTATTGGATTTCACTCCAAACACACTCAATGACTCCTCCCACCTTATTATGATGTTGCCCAAGTTTTGGAATCGATCCGAAATCAATAGGTGTAAGAAATTGACAATTCAAGTTCGCACCCGTTTCGTTCCTTACATGGAGTGGTTGTGGTTTTGCTTAGTTCTAGCTATTGGATTTCACTCCAAACACAATAAAAGACTCCTCCCACCTTATTATGATGTTGCCCAAGTTTTGGAATCGATCCGAAATCAATAGGTGTAAGAAATTGGACAATTCAAGTTCGCACCCTGTTCGTTCCTTACATGGAGTGGTTGGTGTTTTGCTTAGTTCTTAGCTATTGGATTTCACTCCAAACTACAATAAATGACTCCTCCCACCTTATTATGATGTTGCCCAAGTGTTTGGAATCGATCCGAAATCAATAGGTGTAAGAAATTGGACAATTCAAGTTCGCACCCAGTTCGTTCCTTACATGGAGTGGTTGGTGTTTTGCTTAGTTCTAGCTATTGGATTTCACTCCAAACTACAGCAAATGACTCCTCCCACCTTATTATGATGTTGCCCAAGTTTTGGAATCGATCCGAAATCAATAGGTGTAAAGAAATTGGACAATTCAAGTTCGCACCCAGTTCGTTCCTTACATGGAGTGGTTGGTGTTTGCTTAGTTCTAGCTATTGGATTTCACTCCAAACACAATAAAAGACTCCTCCCACCTTATTATGATGTTGCCCAAGTTTTGGAATCGATCCGAAATCAATAGGTGTAAGAAATTGGACAATTCAAGTTCGCACCCAGTTCGTCCTTACATGGAGTGGTTGGTGTTTTCAATAGTTCTAGCTATTGGATTTCACTCCAAACACAATAAATGACTCCTCCCACCTTATTATGATGTTGCCCAAGTTTTGGAATCGATCCGAAATCAATAGGTGTAAGAAATTGGACAATTCAAGTTCGCACCCAGGTTCGTTCCTTACATGGAGTGGTTGGTGTTTTGCTTAGTTCTAGCTATTGGATTTCACTCCAAACACAATAAATGACTCCTCCCACCTTATTATGATGTTGCCCAAGTTTTGGAATCGATCCGAAATCAATAGGTGTAAGAAATTGGACAATTCAAGTTCGCACCCAGTTCGTTCCTTACATGGAGTGGTTGGTGTTTGCTAGTTCTAGCTATTGGATTTCACCCAAACTACACTCAAATGACGCCTCCACCTTATTATATGTTGCCAAGTTTTGGAATCGATCCGAAATCAATAGGTGTAAAGAAATTGGACAATTCAAGTTCGCACCTTCGTTCCTTACATGGAGTGGTTGGTGTTTGCTTAGTTCTAGCTATTGGATTTCACTCCAAACCATCAAAGGACTCCTCCCACCTTATTATGATGTTGCCCAAGTTTTGGAATCGATCCGAAATCAATAGGTGTAAGAAATTGGACAATTCAAGTTCGCACCCAGTTCGTTCCTTACATGGAGTGGTTTGGTGTTTTGCTTAGTTCTAGCTATTGGATTTCACTCCAAACAATCAAGACTCCTCCCACCTTATTATGATGTTTCCCAAGTTTTGGAATCGATCCGAAATCAATAGGTGTAGAGAAATTGGACAATTCAATTTAGCACCCTGTCGTTCCTTACATGGAGTGGTTGTGGTTTTGCTTAGTTCTAGCTATTGGATTTCACTCAAACTCACCAAAATACTCCTCCCACCTTATTATGATGTTGCCCGAGTTTTGGAATCGATCCGAAATCAATAGGTGTAAGAAATTGGACAATTCAAGTTCGCACCCAGTTCGTTCCTTACATGGAGTGGTTGGTTGTTTGCTTAGCTCTAGCTATTGGATTTCACTCCAAACACAATAAATGACTCCTCCCACCTTATTATGATGTTGCCCAAGTTTTGGAATCGATCCGAAATCAATAGGTGTAAGAAATTGGACAATTCAAGTTCGCACCCTGTTCGTTCCTTACATGGAGTGGTTGGTGTTTTGCCTTAGTTCTAGCTATTGGATTTCACTCCAAACTCTCCAAATGAATCGTCCACCTTATTATGTATGTTGCCCAAGTTTTGGAATCGATCCGAAATCAATAGGTGTAAGAAATTGGACAATTCAAGTTCGCACCCTGTTCGTTCCTTACATGGAGTGGGTTGGTGTTTTGCTTAGTTCTAGCTATGGAATTTCACTCCAAACACAATAAAAGACTCCTCCCACCTTATTATGATGTTGCCCAAGTTTGGAATCGATCCGAAATCAATAGGTGTAAGAAATTGGACAATTCAAGTTCGCACCCAGTTCGTTCCTTACATGGAGTGGTTGGTGTTTTGCTTAGTTCTAGCTATTGGATTTCACTCCAAACTCACCAAATGACTCCTCCAACTTATTATGATGTTGCCCAAGTTTTGGAATCGATCCGAAATCAATAGGTGTAAGAAATTGGACAATTCAAGTTCGCACCCAGTTCGTTCCTTACATGGAGTGGTTGGTGTTTCATAGTTCTAGCGATTGGATTCACTCCAAACTCACCAAATGACTCCTCCCACCTTATTATGAATGTTGCCCTAGTTTTGGAATCGATTCGAAATCAATAGGTGTAAGAAATTGGACAATTTAAGTTTGCACCCTGTTCGTTCCTTACATGGAGTGGTTGGTGGTGTTGCTTAGTTCTAGCTATTGGATTTCACTCTAAACTCACCAAATGACTCCTCCCACCTTATTATGATGTGCCCGGGTTTGGAATCGATCCGAATCAATAGGTGTAAGAAATTGGACAATTCAAGTTCGCATCCTGTTCGTTCCTTACATGGAGTGGTTGGTGTTTTGCTTAGTTCTAGCTATTGGATTTCACTCTAAACTCACCAAATGACTCCTCCCACCTTATTATGATGTTGCCCGAGTTTTGGAATCGATCCGAAATCAATAGGTATAAGAAATTGGACAATTCAAGTTCGCACCCAGTTCGTTCCTTACATGGAGTGGTTGGTGTTTTGCTTAGTTCTAGCAATTGGATTTCACTCCAAACTATCAAAATGACTCCTCCCACCTTATTATGATGTTGCCCAAGTTTTGGAATCGATCCGAAATCAATAGGTGTAAGAAATTGGACTAATTCAAGTTCGCACCCAGTTCGTTCCTTACATGGAGTGGTTGGTGTTTTGCTTAGTTCTAGATATTGGATTTCACTCCAAACTAAGCAAATGACTCCTCCCACCTCATTAATGATGTTGCCAAGTTTTGGAATCGATCCGAATCAATAGGTGAAAGAAATTGGACAGTTCAAGTTCGCACCCAGTTCGTTCCTTACATGGAGTGGTTGGTGTTTTGCTTAGTTCTAGCTATTGGATTTCACTCAAACTAAGCCAAATGACTCCTCCCACCTCATTATGATGTTGCCCAAGTTTTGGAATCGATCCGAAATCAATAGGTGTAAGAAATTGGATAATTCAAGTTCGCACCCAGTTCGTTCCTTACATGGAGTGGTTGGTGTTTTGCTTAGTTCTAGCTATTGGATTTCACTCCAAACTCACCAAATGAATCCTCCCACCTTATTATGATGTTGCCAGGTTTTGGAATCGATCCGAAATCAATAGGTGTAAGAAATTGGACAATTCAAGTTCGCACCCTGTTCGTTCCTTACATGGAGTGGTTGGTATTTTCAATAGTTCTAGCGATTGGATTTCACTCCAAACTCTCCAAATGACTCCTCCCACCTTATTATGATGTTGCCCAAGTTTTGGAATCGATCCGAATCAATAGGTGTAAGAAATTGGACAATTCAAGTTCGCACCCTGTTCGTTCCTTACATGGAGTGGTTGGTGTTTTGCTTAGTTCTAGCAATTGGATTTCACTCCAAACTCTCCAAATGACTCCTCCACCTTATTATGATGTTGCCCGAGTTTTGGAATCGATCCGAAATCAATAGGTGTAAGAAATTGGACAATCAAGTTCGCACCCTGTTCGTTCCTTACATGGAGTGGTTGTTGTTTTGCTTAGTTCTTGCTATTGGATTTCACTCCAAACCCACCAAATGACTCCTCCCACCATATTATGATGTTGCCCGAGTTTTGGAATCGATCCGAAATCAATAGGTGTAAGAAATTGGACAATTCAAGTTCGCACCCAGTTCGTTCTTTACATGGAGTGGTTGGTGTTTTGCTCAGTTCTAGCTATTGGATTTTACTCCAAACACAATAAAAGACTCCTCCCACCTTATTATGATGTTGCCCAAGTTTTGGAATCGATCCGAAATCAATAGGGGTAAGAAATTGGATAATTCAAGTTCGCACCCAGTTCGTTCCTTACATGGAGTGGTTGGTGTTTTGCTTAGTTCTAGCAATTGGATTTCACTCCAAACTCACAAAATGACTCCTCCCACCTTATTATGATGTTGCCCAAGTTTTGGAATCGATCCGAAATCAATAGGGGTAAGAAATTGGATAATTCAAGTTCGCACCCAGTTCGTTCCTTACATGGAGTGGTTGGTGTTTTGCTTAGTTCTAGATATTGGATTTCACTCCAAACTAAGCAAATGACTCCTCCCACCTCATTATGATGTTGCCCAAGTTTTGGAATCGATCCGAAATCAATAGGTGAAAGAAATTGGGCAATTCAAGTTCGCACCCAGTTCGTTCCTTACATGGAGTGGTTGGTGTTTTGCTTAGTTCTAGCTATTGGATTTCACTCCAAACTAAGCAAATGACTCCTCCCACCTCATTATGATGTTGCCCAAGTTTTGGAATCGATCCGAAATCAATAGGTGTAAGAAATTGGACAATTAAATTTCGCACCCTGTTCGTTGCTTACATGGAGTGGTTGGTGTTTTGCTTAGTTCTAGCTATTGGATTTCACTCCAAACTCACCAAATGACGCCTCCCACCTTATTATGATGTTGCCCGAGTTTTGGAATCGATCCGAAATCAATAGGTATAAGAAATTGGACAATTCAAGTTCGCACCCTGTTCGTTCCTTACATGGAGTGGTTGGTGTTTTGTTTAGTTCTAGCTATTGGATTTCACTCTAAACTCACCAAATGACTCCTCCCACCTTATTATGATGTTGCCCGAGTTTTGGAATCGATCCGAAATCAATAGGTATAAGAAATTGGACAATTCAAGTTCACACCCAGTTCGTTCCTTACATGGAGTGGTTGGTGTTTTGCTTAGTTCTAGCTATTGGATTTCACTCCAAACTCACCAAATGACGCCTCCCACCTTATTATGATGTTGCCCGAGTTTTGGAATCGATCCGAAATCAAAAGGTGAAAGAAATTGGACAATTCAAGTTCGCACCCAGTTCGTTCCTTACATGGAGTGGTTGGTGTTTTGCTTAGTTCTAGCTATTGGATTTCACTCCAAACACAATAAAGACTCCTCCCACCTTATTATGATGTTGCCCAAGTTTTGGAATCGATCCGAAATCAATAGGTGTAAGAAATTGGACAATTCAAGTTCGCACCCAGTTCGTTCCTTACATGGAGTGGTTGGTGTTTTGCTTAGTTCTAGCTATTGGATTTCCCTCCAAACTCATAAAATGACTCCTCCCACCTTATTATGATGTTGCCCAAGTTTTGGAATCGATCCGAAATCAATAAGTGTAAGAAATTGGACAATTCAAGTTCGCACCCAGTTCGTTCCTTACATGGAGTGGTTGGTGTTTTGCTTAGTTCAAGCTATTGGATTTCACTCCAAACACAATAATGACTCCTCCCACCTTATTATGATGTGGCCCAAGTTTTGGAATCAATCCGAAATCAATAGGTGTAAGAAATTGGACAATTCAAGTTCGCACCCAGTTCATTTCTTACATGGAGTGGTTGGTGTTTTGCTTAGTTCTAGCTATTGGATTTCACTCCAAACTCACCAAATGACTCCTCCCACCTTATTATGATGTTGTCCAAGTTTTGGAATCGATCCGAAATCAATAGGTGTAAGAAATTGGACAATTCAAGTTCGCACCCAGTTCGTTCCTCACATGGAGTGGTTGGTGTTTTGCTTAGTTCTAGCTATTGGATTTCACTCCGAACACAATAAAAGACTCCTCCCAAAGTATTATGATGTTGCCCAAGTTTTGGAATCGATCCGAAATCAATAGGTGTAAGAAATTGGACAATTCAAGTTCGCACCCTGTTCGTTCCTTACATGGAGTGGTTGGTGTTTTGCTTAGTTCTAGCAATTGGATTTCCGTCCAAACTCACCAAATGACTCCGCCCACCTTATTCTGATGTTGCCCAAGTTTTGGAATCGATCCGAAATCAATAAGTGTAAGAAATTAGACAATTCAAGTTCGCACCCAGTTCGTTCCTTACATGGAGTGGTTGGTGTTTTGCTTAGTTCTAGCAATTGGATTTCATTCCAAACTCACCAAATGACTCCTCCACCTTATTCTGATGTTGCCCAAGTTTTGGAATCGATCTGAAATCAATAAGTGTAAGAAATTGGACAATTCAAGTTCGCACCCAGTTCGTTCCTTACATGGAGTGGTTGGTGTTTTCAATAGTTCTAGCTATTGGATTTCACTGCACACTCACCAAATGACTCCTTCCACCTTATTATGATGTTGCCCAGGTTTTGGAATCGATCCGAAATCAATAGGTGCAAGAAATTGGACATTTCAAGTTCGCACCCAGTTCGTTCCTTACATGGAGTGGTTGGTGTTTTGCTTAGTTCTAGCTATTGGATTTCACTCCAAACACAATAAAAGACTCCTCCCACCTTATTATGATGTTGCCCAAGTTTTGGAATCGATCCGAAATCAAAAGGTGAACGAAATTGGACAATTCAAGTTCGCACCCAGTTCGTTCCTTACATGGAGTGGTTGGTGTTTTGCTTAGTTCTAGCTATTGGATTTCACTCCAACCTCACCAAATGACTCCTCCCACCTTATTATGATGTTGCCCAAGTTTTGGAATCGATCCGAAATCAATAGGTGTAAGAAATTGGACAATTCAAGTTCGCACCCAGTTCGTTCCGTACATGGAGTGGTTGGTGTTTTGCTTTGTTCTAGCCATTGGATTTCACACCAAACACAATAAAAGACTCCTCCCGCCTAATTATGATGTTGCCCAAGTTTTGGAATCGATCCGAAATCAATAGGTGTAAGAAATTGGACAATTCAAGTTCGCACCCAGTTCGTTCCTTACATGTAGTGGTTGGTGTTTTCAATGGTTCTAGCTGTTGGATTTCAATCCACACTCACCAAATGACTCCTTCCACCTTATTATGATGTTGCCCAAGTTTTGGAATCGATCCGAAATCAAGAGGTGCAAGAAATTGGACAATTCAAGTTCGCACCCAGTTCGTTCCTTACATGGAGTGGTTGGTGTTTTGCTTAGTTCTAGCTATTGGATTTCACTCCAAACACAATAAAAGACTCCTCCCACCTTATTATGATGTTGCCCAAGTTTTGGAATCGATCCGAAATTAATAGGTGAAAGAAATTGGACAATTCAAGTTCGCACCCAGTTCGTTCCTTACATGGAGTGGTTGGTGTTTTGCTTAGTTCTAGCTATTGGATTTCACTCCAAACCCACCAAATGACTCCTCCCACCTTATTATGATGTTGCCCAAGTTTTGAAATCGATCTGAAATCAATAGGTGTAAGAAATTGGACAATTCAAGTTCGCTCCCAGTTCGTTCAGTACATGGAGTGGTTGGTGTTTTGCTTAGTTCTAGCAATAGGATTTCACTCCAAACACAATAAAGACTCCTCCCACCTTATTATGATGTTGCCCAAGTTTTGGAATCGATCCGAAATCAATAGGTGTAAGAAATTGGACAATTAAAGTTCGCACCCTGTTCGTTCCTTACATGGAGTGGTTGGTGTTTTCAATAGTTCTAGCGATTGGATTTCACTCCAAACTCACCAAATGACTCCTTCCACCTTATTATGATGTTGCCCAAGTTTTCGAATCGATCCGAAATCAATAGGTGAAAGAAATTGGACAATTCAAGTTCGCACCCAGTTCGTTCCGTACATGGAGTGGTTGGTGTTTTGCTTAGTTCTAGCTATTGGATTTCACTCCAAACACAATAAAAGACTCCTCGCACCTTATTATGATATTGCCCAAGTTTTGGAATCGATCCGAAATCAATAGGTGTAAGAAATTGGACAATTCAAGTTCGCACCCAGTTCGTTCCTTACATGGAGTGGTTGTTGTTTTCAATAGTTCTAGCTATTGGATTTCACTCCAAACTCACCAAATGACTCCTCCCACCTTATTATGATGTTGTCCAAGTTTTGGAATCGATCCGAAATCAATAGGTGTAAGAAATTGGACAATTCAAGTTCGCACCAAGTTCGTTCCTCACATGGAGTGGTTGGTGTTTTGCTTAGTTCTAGCTATTGGATTTCACTCCGAACACAATAAAAGACTCCTCCCAAAGTATTATGATGTTGCCCAAGTTTTGGAATCGATCCGAAATCAATAGGTGTAAGAAATTGGACAATTCAAGTTCGCACCCTGTTCGTTCCTTACATGGAGTGGTTGGTGTTTTGCTTAGTTCTAGCAATTGGATTTCCGTCCAAACTCACCAAATGACTCCGCCCACCTTATTCTGATGTTGCCCAAGTTTTGGAATCGATCCGAAATCAATAAGTGTAAGAAATTAGACAATTCAAGTTCGCACCCAGTTCGTTCCTTACATGGAGTGGTTGGTGTTTTGCTTAGTTCTAGCAATTGGATTTCATTCCAAACTCACCAAATGACTCCTCCCACCTTATTCTGATGTTGCCCAAGTTTTGGAATCGATCTGAAATCAATAAGTGTAAGAAATTGGACAATTCAAGTTCGCACCCAGTTCGTTCCTTACATGGAGTGGTTGGTGTTTTCAATAGTTCTAGCTATTGGATTTCACTGCACACTCACCAAATGACTCCTTCCACCTTATTATGATGTTGCCCAGGTTTTGGAATCGATCCGAAATCAATAGGTGCAAGAAATTGGACATTTCAAGTTCGCACCCAGTTCGTTCCTTACATGGAGTGGTTGGTGTTTTGCTTAGTTCTAGCTATTGGATTTCACTCCAAACACAATAAAAGACTCCTCCCACCTTATTATGATGTTGCCCAAGTTTTGGAATCGATCCGAAATCAAAAGGTGAACGAAATTGGACAATTCAAGTTCGCACCCAGTTCGTTCCTTACATGGAGTGGTTGGTGTTTTGCTTAGTTCTAGCTATTGGATTTCACTCCAACCTCACCAAATGACTCCTCCCACCTTATTATGATGTTGCCCAAGTTTTGGAATCGATCCGAAATCAATAGGTGTAAGAAATTGGACAATTCAAGTTCGCACCCAGTTCGTTCCGTACATGGAGTGGTTGGTGTTTTGCTTTGTTCTAGCCATTGGATTTCACACCAAACACAATAAAAGACTCCTCCCGCCTAATTATGATGTTGCCCAAGTTTTGGAATCGATCCGAAATCAATAGGTGTAAGAAATTGGACAATTCAAGTTCGCACCCAGTTCGTTCCTTACATGTAGTGGTTGGTGTTTTCAATAGTTCTAGCTGTTGGATTTCAATCCACACTCACCAAATGACTCCTTCCACCTTATTATGATGTTGCCCAAGTTTTGGAATCGATCCGAAATCAATAGGTGCAAGAAATTGGACAATTCAAGTTCGCACCCAGTTCGTTCCTTACATGGAGTGGTTGGTGTTTTGCATAGTTCTAGCTATTGGATTTCACTCCAAACACAATAAAAGACTCCTCCCACCTTATTATGATGTTGCCCAAGTTTTGGAATCGATCCGAAATTAATAGGTGAAAGAAATTGGACAATTCAAGTTCGCACCCAGTTCGTTCCTTACATGGAGTGGTTGGTGTTTTGCTTAGTTCTAGCTATTGGATTTCACTCCAAACCCACCAAATGACTCCTCCCACCTTATTATGATGTTGCCCAAGTTTTGAAATCGATCTGAAATCAATAGGTGTAAGAAATTGGACAATTCAAGTTCGCTCCCAGTTCGTTCAGTACATGGAGTGGTTGGTGTTTTGCTTAGTTCTAGCAATAGGATTTCACTCCAAACACAATAAAAGACTCCTCCCACCTTATTATGATGTTGCCCAAGTTTTGGAATCGATCCGAAATCAATAGGTGTAAGAAATTGGACAATTAAAGTTCGCACCCTGTTCGTTCCTTACATGGAGTGGTTGGTGTTTTCAATAGTTCTAGCGATTGGATTTCACTCCAAACTCACCAAATGACTCCTTCCACCTTATTATGATGTTGCCCAAGTTTTCGAATCGATCCGAAATCAATAGGTGAAAGAAATTGGACAATTCAAGTTCGCACCCAGTTCGTTCCGTACATGGAGTGGTTGGTGTTTTGCTTAGTTCTAGCTATTGGATTTCACTCCAAACACAATAAAAGACTCCTCGCACCTTATTATGATATTGCCCAAGTTTTGGAATCGATCCGAAATCAATAGGTGTAAGAAATTGGACAATTCAAGTTCGCACCCAGTTCGTTCCTTACATGGAGTGGTTGTTGTTTTCAATAGTTCTAGCTATTGGATTTCACTCCAAACTCACCAAATGACTCCTCCCACCTTATTATGATGTTGTCCAAGTTTTGGAATCGATCCGAAATCAATAGGTGTAAGAAATTGGACAATTCAAGTTCGCACCAAGTTCGTTCCTCACATGGAGTGGTTGGTGTTTTGCTTAGTTCTAGCTATTGGATTTCACTCCGAACACAATAAAAGACTCCTCCCAAAGTATTATGATGTTGCCCAAGTTTTGGAATCGATCCGAAATCAATAGGTGTAAGAAATTGGACAATTCAAGTTCGCACCCTGTTCGTTCCTTACATGGAGTGGTTGGTGTTTTGCTTAGTTCTAGCAATTGGATTTCCGTCCAAACTCACCAAATGACTCCGCCCACCTTATTCTGATGTTGCCCAAGTTTTGGAATCGATCCGAAATCAATAAGTGTAAGAAATTAGACAATTCAAGTTCGCACCCAGTTCGTTCCTTACATGGAGTGGTTGGTGTTTTGCTTAGTTCTAGCAATTGGATTTCATTCCAAACTCACCAAATGACTCCTCCCACCTTATTCTGATGTTGCCCAAGTTTTGGAATCGATCTGAAATCAATAAGTGTAAGAAATTGGACAATTCAAGTTCGCACCCAGTTCGTTCCTTACATGGAGTGGTTGGTGTTTTCAATAGTTCTAGCTATTGGATTTCACTGCACACTCACCAAATGACTCCTTCCACCTTATTATGATGTTGCCCAGGTTTTGGAATCGATCCGAAATCAATAGGTGCAAGAAATTGGACATTTCAAGTTCGCACCCAGTTCGTTCCTTACATGGAGTGGTTGGTGTTTTGCTTAGTTCTAGCTATTGGATTTCACTCCAACACAATAAAAGACTCCTCCCACCTTATTATGATGTTGCCCAAGTTTTGGAATCGATCCGAAATCAAAAGGTGAACGAAATTGGACAATTCAAGTTCGCACCCAGTTCGTTCCTTACATGGAGTGGTTGGTGTTTTGCTTAGTTCTAGCTATTGGATTTCACTCCAACCTCACCAAATGACTCCTCCCACCTTATTATGATGTTGCCCAAGTTTTGGAATCGATCCGAAATCAATAGGTGTAAGAAATTGGACAATTCAAGTTCGCACCCAGTTCGTTCCGTACATGGAGTGGTTGGTGTTTTGCTTTGTTCTAGCCATTGGATTTCACACCAAACACAATAAAAGACTCCTCCCGCCTAATTATGATGTTGCCCAAGTTTTGGAATCGATCCGAAATCAATAGGTGTAAGAAATTGGACAATTCAAGTTCGCACCCAGTTCGTTCCTTACATGTAGTGGTTGGTGTTTTCAATAGTTCTAGCTGTTGGATTTCAATCCACACTCACCAAATGACTCCTTCCACCTTATTATGATGTTGCCCAAGTTTTGGAATCGATCCGAAATCAATAGGTGCAAGAAATTGGACAATTCAAGTTCGCACCCAGTTCGTTCCTTACATGGAGTGGTTGGTGTTTTGCATAGTTCTAGCTATTGGATTTCACTCCAAACACAATAAAAGACTCCTCCCACCTTATTATGATGTTGCCCAAGTTTTGGAATCGATCCGAAATTAATAGGTGAAAGAAATTGGACAATTCAAGTTCGCACCCAGTTCGTTCCTTACATGGAGTGGTTGGTGTTTTGCTTAGTTCTAGCTATTGGATTTCACTCCAAACCCACCAAATGACTCCTCCCACCTTATTATGATGTTGCCCAAGTTTTGAAATCGATCTGAAATCAATAGGTGTAAGAAATTGGACAATTCAAGTTCGCTCCCAGTTCGTTCAGTACATGGAGTGGTTGGTGTTTTGCTTAGTTCTAGCAATAGGATTTCACTCCAAACACAATAAAAGACTCCTCCCACCTTATTATGATGTTGCCCAAGTTTTGGAATCGATCCGAAATCAATAGGTGTAAGAAATTGGACAATTAAAGTTCGCACCCTGTTCGTTCCTTACATGGAGTGGTTGGTGTTTTCAATAGTTCTAGCGATTGGATTTCACTCCAAACTCACCAAATGACTCCTTCCACCTTATTATGATGTTGCCCAAGTTTTCGAATCGATCCGAAATCAATAGGTGTAAGAAATTGGACAATTCAAGTTCGCACCCAGTTCGTTCCGTACATGGAGTGGTTGGTGTTTTGCTTAGTTCTAGCTATTGGATTTCACTCC
Source organism: Prunus yedoensis (assembly GCA_005406145.1). Classification (NCBI taxonomy): domain Eukaryota; kingdom Viridiplantae; phylum Streptophyta; class Magnoliopsida; order Rosales; family Rosaceae; genus Prunus; species Prunus yedoensis. The sequence goes on from BJCG01004542.1 coordinate 15,656, forward strand.
AAACACAATAAAAGACTCCTCGCACCTTATTATGATATTGCCCAAGTTTTGGAATCGATCCGAAATCAATAGGTGTAAGAAATTGGACAATTCAAGTTCGCACCCAGTTCGTTCCTTACATGGAGTGGTTGGTGTTTTCAATAGTTCTAGCTATTGGATTTCACTCCACACTCACCAAATGACTCCTTCCACCTTATTATGATGTTGCCCAAGTTTTGGAATCGACCCGAAATCAATAGGTGCAAGAAATTGGACAATTCAAGTTCGCACCCAGTTCGTTCCTTACATGGAGTGGTTGGTGTTTTGCTTTGTTCTAGCTACTGGATTTCACTCCAAACTCCCCAAATGACTCGTCCCACCTTATTATGATGTTGTCCAAGTTTTGGAATCGATCCGAAATCAATAGGTGTAAGAAATTGGACAATTAAAGTTCGCACCCAGTTCGTTCCTCACATGGAGTGGTTGGTGTTTTGCTTAGTTCTAGCTATTGGATTTCACTCCAAACTCACCAAATGACTCCTCCCACCTTATTATAATGTTGCCCAAGTTTTGGAATCGATCCGAAATCAATAGGTGTAAGAAATTGGACAATTCAAGTTCGCACCCTGTTCGTTCCTTACATGGAGTGGTTGGTGTTTTGCTTAGTTCTAGCTATTGGATTTCTCGGCAAATACAATAAATGACTCCTCCCACCTTATTATGATGTTGCCCAAGTTTTGGAATCGATCCGAAATCAATAGGTGTAAGAAATTGGACAATTCAAGTTCGCACCCAGTTCGTTCATTACATGGAGTGGTTGGTGTTTTGCTTAGTTCTAGCTACAGGATTTCACTACAAACTAAGCAAATGACTCCTCCCTCCTCATTATGATGTTGCCCAAGTTTTGGAATCGATCCGAAATCAATAGGAGAAAGAAATTGGACAATTCAAGTTCGCACCCTGTTCGTTCCTTACATGGAGTGGTTGGTGTTTTGCTTAGTTCTAGCTATTGGATTTCACTCCAAACTCACCAAATGACTCCTTCCACCTTATTATGATGTTGCCCAAGTTTTGGAATCGATCCGAAATCAATAGGTGTAAGAAATTGGACAATTCAAGTTCGCACCCAGTTCGTTCATTACATGGAGTGGTTGGTATTTTGCTTAGTTCTAGCTACTGGATTTCACTACAAACTAAGCACAAGACTCCTCCCTCCTCATTATGATGTTGCCCAAGTTTTGGAATCGATCCGAAACAAATAGGAGAAAGAAATTGGACAATTCAAGTTCGCACCCTGTTCGTTCCTTACATGGAGTGTTTGGTGTTTTGCTTAGTTCTAGCTGTTGGATTTCACTCCAAACTCACCAAATGACTCCTCCCACCTTATTCTGATGTTGCCCAAGTTTTGGAATCGATCCGAAATCAATAATTGTAAGAAATTGGACAATTCAAGTTCGCACCCAGTTCGTTCCTTACATGGAGTGGTTGGTGTTTTCAATAGTTCTAGCTATTGGATTTCACTCCACACTCACCAAATGACTCCTTCCACCTTATTATGATGTTGCCCAAGTTTTGGAATCGATCCGAAATCAATAGGTGCAAGAAATTGGACAATTCAAGTTCGCACCCAGTTCGTTCCTTACATGGAGTGGTTGGTGTTTTGCTTAGTTCTAGCTAATGGATTTCACTCCAAACTCCCCAAATGACTCGTCCCACCTTATTATGATGTTGTCCAAGTTTTGGAATCGATCCGAAATCAATAGGTGTAAGAAATTGGACAATTAAAGTTCGCACCCAGTTCGTTCCTCACATGGAGTGGTTGGTGTTTTGCTTAGTTCTAGCTATTGGATTTCACTCCAAACTCACCAAATGACTCCTTCCACCTTATTATGATGTTGCCCAAGTTTTGGAATCGATCCGAAATCAATAGGTGTAAGAAATTGGACAATTCAAGTTCGCACCCAGTTCGTTCATTACATGGAGTGGTTGGTATTTTGCTTAGTTCTAGCTACTGGATTTCACTACAAACTAAGCACAAGACTCCTCCCTCCTCATTATGATGTTGCCCAAGTTTTGGAATCGATCCGAAACAAATAGGAGAAAGAAATTGGACAATTCAAGTTCGCACCCTGTTCGTTCCTTACATGGAGTGTTTGGTGTTTTGCTTAGTTCTAGCTATTGGATTTCACTCCAAACTCACCAAATGACTCCTCCCACCTTATTCTGATGTTGCCCAAGTTTTGGAATCGATCCGAAATCAATAATTGTAAGAAATTGGACAATTCAAGTTCGCACCCAGTTCGTTCCATACATGGAGTGGTTGGTGTTTTCAATAGTTCTAGCTATTGGATTTCACTCCACACTCACCAAATGACTCCTTCCACCTTATTATGATGTTGCCCAAGTTTTGGAATCGATCCGAAATCAATAGGTGCAAGAAATTGGACATTTCAAGTTCGCACCCAGTTCGTTCCTTACATGGAGTGGTTGGTGTTTTGCTTAGTTCTAGCTATTGGATTTCACTCCAAACACAATAAAAGACTCCTCCCACCTTATTATGATGTTGCCCAAGTTTTGGAATCGATCCGAAATCAATAGGTGAAAGAAATTGGACAATTCAAGTTCGCACCCAGTTCGTTCCTTACATGGAGTGGTTGGTGTTTTGCTTAGTTCTAGCTATTGGATTTCACTCCAACCTCACCAAATGACTCCTCCCTCCTTATTATGATGTTGCCCAAGTTTTGGAATCGATCCGAAATCAATAGGTGTAAGAAATTGGACAATTCAAGTTCGCACCCAGTTCGTTCCGTACATGGAGTGCTTGGTGTTTTGCTTTGTTCTAGCCATTGGATTTCACACAAAACACAATAAAAGACTCCTCCCACCTTATTATGATGTTGCCCAAGTTTTGGAATCGATCCGAAATCAATAGGTGTAAGAAATTGGACAATTCAAGTTCGCACCCAGTTCGTTCCTTACATGTAGTGGTTGGTGTTTTCAATAGTTCTAGCTATTGGATTTCAATCCACACTCACCAAATGACTCCTTCCACCTTATTATGATGTTGCCCAAGTTTTGGAATCGATCCGAAATCAATAGGTGCAAGAAATTGGACAATTCAAGTTCGCACCCAGTTCGTTCCTTACATGGAGTGGTTGGGGTTTTGCTTAGTTCTAGCAATTGGATTTCACTCCAAACACAATAAAAGACTCCTCCCACCTTATTATGATGTTGCCCAAGTTTTGGAATCGATCCGAAATCAATAGGTGTAAGAAATTGGACAATTAAAGTTCGCACCTTGTTCGTTCCTTACATGGAGTGGTTGGTGTTTTGCTTAGTTCTAGCTATTGGATTTCACTCCAAACTCACCAAATGACTCCACCCACCTTATTATAATGTTGCCCAAGTTTTGGAATCGATCCGAAATCAATAGGTGTAGGAAATTGGACAATTCAAGTTCGCACCCTGTTCGTTCCTTACATGGAGTGGTTGGTGTTTTGCTTAGTTCTAGCTATTGGATTTCACTGCAAACACAATAAATGACTCCTTCCACCTTATTATGATGTTGCCCAAGTTTTGGAATCGATCCGAAATCAATAGGTGTTAGAAATTGGACAATTCAAGTTCGCACCCAGTTCGTTCATTACATGGAGTGGTTGGTGTTTTGCTTAGTTCTAGCTACTGGATTTCACTACAAACTAAGCAAATGACTCCTCCCTCCTCATTATGATGTTGCCCAAGTTTTGGAATCGATCCAAAATCAATAGGAGAAAGAAATTGGACAATTCAAGTTCGCACCCTGTTCGTTCCTTACATGGAGTGGTTGGTGTTTTCAATAGTTCTAGCGATTGGGTTTCACTCCAAACTCACCAAATGACTCCTTCCACCTTATTATGATGTTGCCCAAGTTTTGGAATCGATCCGAAATCAATAGGTGTAAGAAATTGGACAATTCAAGTTCGCACCCTGTTCGTTCCTTACATGGAGTGGTTGGTGTTTTCAATAGTTCTAGCGATTGGATTTCACTCCAAACTCACCAAATGACTCCTTCCACCTTATTATGATGTTGCCCAAGTTTTGGAATCGATCCGAAATCAATAGGTGTAAGAAATTGGACAATTCAAGTTCGCACCCAGTTCGTTCCTTACATGGAGTGGTTGGTGTTTTGCTTAGTTCTAGCTACTGGATTTCACTCCAAACTAAGCAAATGACTCCTCCCACCTCATTATGATGTTGCCCAAGTTTTGGAATCGATCCGAAATCAATAGGTGTAAGAAATTGGACAATTCAAGTTCGCACCCTGTTCGTTCCTTACATGGAGTGGTTGGTGTTTTCAATAGTTCTAGCGATTGGATTTCACTCCAAACTCACCAAATGACTCCTTCCACCTTATTATGATGTTGCCCAAGTTTTCGAATCGATCCGAAATCAATAGGTGTAAGAAATTGGACAATTCAAGTTCGCACCCAGTTCGTTCCTTACATGGAGTGGTTGGTGTTTTGCTTAGTTCTAGCTACAGGATTTCACTACAAACTGAGCAAATGACTCCTCCCTCCTCATTATGATGTTGCCCAAGTTTTGGAATCGATCCGAAATCAATAGGAGAAAGAAATTGGACAATTCAAGTTCGCACCCTGTTCGTTCCTTACATGGAGTGGTTGGTGTTTTCAATAGTTCTAGCGATTGGATTTCACTCCAAACTCACCAAATGACTCCTTCCACCTTATTATGATGTTGCCCAAGTTTTGGAATCGATCCGAAATCAATAGGTGTAAGAAATTGGACAATTCAAGTTCGCACCCAGTTCGTTCCTTACATGGAGTGGTTGGTGTTTTGCTTAGTTCTAGCTACTGGATTTCACTCCAAACTAAGCAAATGACTCCTCCCACCTCATTATGATGTTGCCCAAGTTTTGGAATCGATCCGAAATCAATAGGTGTAAGAAATTGGACAATTCAAGTTCGCACCCTGTTCGTTCCTTACATGGAGTGGTTGGTGTTTTCAATAGTTCTAGCGATTGGATTTCACTCCAAACTCACCAAATGACTCCTTCCACCTTATTATGTTGTTGCCCAAGTTTTCGAATCGATCCGAAATCAATAGGTGTAAGAAATTGGACAATTCAAGTTCGCACCCAGTTCGTTCCTTACATGGAGTGGTTGGTGTTTTGCTTAGTTCTAGCTACAGGATTTCACTACAAACTGAGCAAATGACTCCTCCCTCCTCATTATGATGTTGCCCAAGTTTTGGAATCGATCCGAAATCAATAGGAGAAAGAAATTGGACAATTCAAGTTCGCACCCTGTTCGTTCCTTACATGGAGTGGTTGGTGTTTTCAATAGTTCTAGCGATTGGATTTCACTCCAAACTCACCAAATGACTCCTTCCACCTTATTATGATGTTGCCCAAGTTTAGGAATCGATCCGAAATCAATAGGTGTAAGAAATTGGACAATTCAAGTTCGCACCCAGTTCGTTCCTTACATGGAGTGGTTGGTGTTTTCAATAGTTCTAGCTATTGGATTTCACTCCACACACACCAAATGACTCCTTCCACCTTATTATGAAGTTGCCCAAGTTTTGGAATCGATCCGAAATCAATAGGTGCAAGAAATTGGACAATTCAAGTTCGCACCCAGTTCGTTCCTTACATGGAGTGGTTGGTGTTTTGCTTAGTTCTAGCAATTGGATTTCACTCAAAACTCACCAAATGACTCGTCCCACCTTATTATGATGTTGTCCAAGTTTTGGAATCGATCCGAAATCAATAGGTGTAAGAAATTGGACAATTAAAGTTCGCACCCAGTTCGTTCCTTACATGGAGTGGTTGGTGTTTTGCTTAGTTCTAGCTATTGGATTTCACTCCAAACTCACCAAATGACTCCTCCCACCTTATTATAATGTTGCCCAAGTTTTGGAATCGATCCGAAATCAATAGGTGTAAGAAATTGGACAATTCAAGTTCGCACCCTGTTCGTTCCTTACATGGAGTGGTTGGTGTTTTGCTTAGTTCTAGCTATTGGATTTCACTACAAACTAAGCAAATGACTCCTCCCTCCTCCTTATGATGTTGCCCAAGTTTGGAATCGATCCGAAATCAATAGGAGAAAGAAATTGGACAATTCAAGTTCGCACCCTGTTCGTTCCTTACATGGAGTGGTTGGTGTTTTGCTTAGTTCTAGCTATTGGATTTCACTCCAAACTCACCAACTGACTCCTCCCACCTTATTATGATGTTGCCCAAGTTTTGGAATCGATCCGAAATCAGTAGGTGTAAGAAATTGGACAATTCAAGTTCGCACCCTGTTCGTTCCTTACATGGAGTGGTTGGTGTTTTCAATAGTTCTAGCGATTGGATTTCACTCCAAACTCACCAATTGACTCCTTCCACCTTATTATGATGTTGCCCAAGTTTTGGAATCGATCCGAAATCAATAGGTGTAAGAAATTGGACAATTCAAGTTCGCACCCAGTTCGTTCCTTACATGGAGTGGTTGGTGTTTTGCTTAGTTCTAGGTATTGGATTTCACTACAAACTCACCAAATGATCCTCCCACCTTATTATGATGTTGCCCAAGTTTTGGAATCGATCCGAAATCAATAGGTGTAAGAAATTGGACAATTCAAGTTCGCACCCAGTTCGTTCCTTACATGGAGTGGTTGGTGTTTTGCTTAGTTCTAGCTACTGGATTTCACTCCAAACTAAGCAAATGACTCCTCCCACCTCATTATGATGTTGCCCAAGTTTTGGAATCGATCCGAAATCAATAGGTGTAAGAAATTGGACAATTCAAGTTTGCACCCTGTTCGTTCCTTACATGGAGTGGTTGGTGTTTTCAATAGTTCTAGCGATTGGATTTCACTCCAAACTCACCAAATGACTCCTTCCACCTTATTATGATGTTGCCCAAGTTTTGGAATCGATCCGAAATCAATAGGTGTAAGAAATTGGACAATTCAAGTTCGCACCCAGTTCGTTCCTTACATGGAGTGGTTGGTGTTTTGCTTAGTTCTAGCTACAGGATTTCACTACAAACTGAGCAAATGACTCCTCCCTCCTCATTATGATGTTGCCCAAGTTTTGGAATCGATCCGAAATCAATAGGAGAAAGAAATTGGACAATTCAAGTTCGCACCCTGTTCGTTCCTTACATGGAGTGGTTGGTGTTTTCAATAGTTCTAGCGATTGGATTTCACTCCAAACTCACCAAATGACTCCTTCCACCTTATTATGATGTTGCCCAAGTTTTGGAATCGATCCGAAATCAATAGGTGTAAGAAATTGGACAATTCAAGTTCGCACCCAGTTCGTTCCTTACATGGAGTGGTTGGTGTTTTCAATAGTTCTAGCGATTGGATTTCACTCCAAACTCACCAAATGACTCCTTCCACCTTATTATGATGTTGCCCAAGTTTTGGAATCGATCCGAAATCAATAGGTGTAAGAAATTGGACAATTCAAGTTCGCACCCTGTTCGTTCCTTACATGGAGTGGTTGGTGTTTTCAATAGTTCTAGCGATTGGATTTCACTCCAAACTCACCAATTGACTCCTTCCACCTTATTATGATGTTGCCCAAGTTTTGGAATCGATCCGAAATCAATAGGTGTAAGAAATTGGACAATTCAAGTTCGCACCCAGTTCGTTCCTTACATGGAGTGGTTGGTGTTTGCTTAGTTCAATCTATTGGATTTCACTCCAAACACAATAAATGACTCCTCCCACCTTATTATGATGTTGCCCAAGTTTTGGAATCGATCCGAAATCAATAGTGTAAGAAATTGGACAATTCAAGTTCGCACCCAGTTCGTTCCTTTCATGGAGTGGTTGGTGTTTTGCTTAGTTCTAGCAATTGGATTTCACTCCAAACTCACCAAATGACTCCTCCCACCTTATTATGATGTTGCCCAAGTTTTGGAATCGATCCGAAATCAATAGGTGTAAGAAATTGGACAATTCAAGTTCGCACCCAGTTCGTTCCTTACATGAGTGGTTGGCGTTTTGCTTAGTTCTAGCAATTGGATTTCACTCCAAACTAAGCAAATGACTCCTTCCACCTCATTATGATGTTGCCCAAGTTTTGGAATCGATCCGAAATCAATAGGTGTAAGAAATTGGACAATTCAAGTTCGCACCCAGTTCGTTCCTTACATGGAGTGGTTGGTGTTTTGCTTAGTTCTAGCTATTGAATTTCACTCCAAACACAATAAATGACTCCTCCCACCTTATTATGACGTTGCCCAAGTTTTCAAATCGATCCGAAATCAATAGGTGTAAGAAATTGGACAATTCAAGTTCGCACCCAGTTTGTTCCTTACATGTAGTGGTTGGTGTTTTGCTTAGTTCTAGCTATTGGCTTTCACTCCAAACACAATAAAAGACTCCTCCCACCTTATTATGATGTTGCCCAAGTTTTGGAATCGATCCGAAATCAATAGGTGTAAGAAATTGGACAATTCAAGTTCGCACCTGTTCGTTCCTTACATGGAGTGGTTGGTTTTTTGCTTAGTTCTAGCTATTGGCTTTCACTCCAAACACAATAAAAGACTCCTCCCACCTTATTATGATGTTGCCCAAGTTTTGGAATCGATCCGAAATCAATAGGTGTAAGAAATTGGACAATTCAAGTTCGCACCCTGTTCGTTCCTTACATGGAGTGGATGGTGTTTTGCTTAGTTCTAGCTATTGGCTTTCACCCCAAACACAATAAAAGTCTCCTCCCACCTTATTATGATGTTGCCCAAGTTTTGGAATCGATCCGAAATCAATAGGTGTAAGAAATTGGACAATTCAAGTTCGCACCCAGTTCGTTCCTTACACGGAGTGGTTGGTGTTTTGCTTAGTTCTAGCAATTGCATTTCACTCCAAACCCACCAAATGATTCCTCCCACCTTATTATGATGTTGCCCAAGTTTTGGAATCGATCCGAAATCAATAGGTGTAAGAAATTGGACAATTCAAGTTCGCACCCAGTTCGTTCCATACATGGAGTGGTTCGTGTTTTGCTTAGTTATAGCTATTGGATTTCACACCAAACACAATAAATGACTCCTCCCACCTTATTATGTTGTTGTTCAAGTTTTGGAATCGATCCGAAACCAATAGGTGTAAGAAATTGGACAATTCAAGTTCGCACCCTGTTCGTTCCTTACATGGAGTGGTTGGTGTTTTCAATAGTTCTAGCAATTTGATTTCACTCCAAACTCACCAAATGACTCCTTCCACCTTATTATGATGTTGCCCAAGTTTGGAATCGATCCGAAATCAATAGGTGTAAGAAATTGGACAATTCAAGTTCGCACCCAGTTCGTTCCTTACATGGAGTGGTTGGTGTTTTGCATAGTTCTAGCTATTGGATTTCACTCCACACTCACCAAACAACTCCTTCCACCTTATTATGATGTTGCCCAAGTTTTGGAATCGATCCGAAATTAATAGGTGTAAGAAATTGGACAATTCATGTTCGCACCCAGTTCGTTCCTTACGTGGAGTGGTTGGTGTTTTGCTTAGTTCTAGCAATTGGATTTCACTCCAAACTCACCAAATGACTCCTCCCACCTTATTATGATGTTGCCCAAGTTTTGGAATCGATCCGAAATCAATAGGTGTAAGAAATTGGACAATTCAAGTTCGCACCCAGTTCGTTCCTTACATGGAGTGGTTGGTGTTTTGCTTAGTTCTAGCTATTGGATTTCACTCCAAACACAATAAAAGATTCCTCCCACCTTATTATGATTTTGCCCAAGTTTTGGAATCGATCCGAAATCAATAGGTGTAAGAAATTGGACAATCCAAGTTCGCAACCAGTTCGTTCCTTACATGGAGTGGTTGGTGTTTTGCTTAGTTCTAGCAATTGGATTTCACTCCAAACTAAGCAAATGACTCCTTCCACCTCATTATGATGTTGCCCAAGTTTTCAAATCGATCCGAAATCAATAGGTGTAAGAAATTGGACAATTCAAGTTCGCACCCAGTTCGTTCCTTACACGGAGTGGTTGGTGTTTTGCTTAGTTCTAGCAATTGCATTTCACTCCAAACTCACCAAATGATTCCTCCCACCTTATTATGATGTTGCCCAAGTTTTGGAATCGATCCGAAATCAATAGGTGTAAGAAATTGGACAATTCAAGTTCGCACCCTGTTCGTTCCTTACATGGAGTGGTTGGTGTTTTCAATAGTTCTAGCGATTGGATTTCACTCCAAACTCACCAAATGACTCCTTCCACCTTATTATGATGTTGCCCAAGTTTTGGAATCGATCCGAAATCAATAGGTGTAAGAAATTGGACAATTCAAGTTCGCACCCTGTTCGTTCCTTACATGGAGTGGTTGGTGTTTTCAATAGTTCTAGCGATTGGATTTCACTCCAAACTCACCAATTGACTCCTTCCACCTTATTATGATGTTGCCCAAGTTTTGGAATCGATCCGAAATCAATAGGTGTAAGAAATTGGACAATTCAAGTTCGCACCCAGTTCGTTCCTTACATGGAGTGGTTGGTGTTTTGCTTAGTTCAATCTATTGGATTTCACTCCAAACACAATAAATGACTCCTCCCACCTTATTATGATGTTGCCCAAGTTTTGGAATCGATCCGAAATCAATAGGTGTAAGAAATTGGACAATTCAAGTTCGCACCCAGTTCGTTCCTTTCATGGAGTGGTTGGTGTTTTGCTTAGTTCTAGCAATTGGATTTCACTCCAAGCTCACCAAATGACTCCTCCCACCTTATTATGATGTTGCCCAAGTTTTGGAATCGATCCGAAATCAATAGGTGTAAGAAATTGGACAATTCAAGTTCGCGCCCAGTTCGTTCCTTACATGGAGTGGTTGGTGTTTTGCTTAGTTCTAGCAATTGGATTTCACTCCAAACTAAGCAAATGACTCCTTCCACCTCATTATGATGTTGCCCAAGTTTTGGAATCGATCCGAAATCAATAGGTGTAAGAAATTGGACAATTCAAGTTCGCACCCAGTTGTTCCTTACATGTAGTGGTTGGTGTTTTGCTTAGTTCTAGCTATTGGCTTTCACTCCAAACACAATAAAAGACTCCTCCCACCTTATTATGATGTTGCCCAAGTTTTGGAATCGATCCGAAATCAATAGGTGTAAGAAATTGGATAATTCAAGTTCTCACCTGTTCGTTCCTTACATGGAGTGGTTGGTGTTTTGCTTAGTTCTAGCTATTGGCTTTCACTCCAAACACAATAAAAGACTCCTCCCACCTTATTATGATGTTGCCCAAGTTTTGGAATCGATCCGAAATCAATAGGTGTAAGAAAGTGGACAATTCAAGTTCGCACCCTGTTCGTTCCTTACATGGAGTGGTTGGTGTTTTGCTTAGTTCTAGCTATTGGCTTTCACTCCAAACACAATAAAAGTCTCCTCCCACCTTATTATGATGTTGCCCAAGTTTTGGAATCGATCCGAAATCAATAGGTGTAAGAAATTGGACAATTCAAGTTCGCACCCAGTTTGTTCCATACATGGAGTGGTTCGTGTTTTGCTTAGTTATAGCTATTGCATTTCACTCCAAACTCACCAAATGATTCCTCCCACCTTATTGTGATGTTGCCCAAGTTTTGGAATCGATCCGAAATCAATAGGTGTAAGAAATTGGACAATTCAAGTTCGCACCCAGTTCGTTCCATACATGGAGTGGTTCGTGTTTTGCTTAGTTATAGCTATTGGATTTCACACCAAACACAATAAATGACTCCTCCCACCTTATTATGTTGTTGTTCAAGTTTTGGAATCGATCCGAAACCAATAGGTGTAAGAAATTGGACAATTCAAGTTCGCACCCTGTTCGTTCCTTACATGGAGTGGTTGGTGTTTTCAATAGTTCTAGCAATTTGATTTAACTCCAAACTCACCAAATGACTCCTTCCACCTTATTATGATGTTGCCCAAGTTTTGGAATCGATCCGAAATCAATAGGTGTAAGAAATTGGACAATTCAAGTTCGCACCCAGTTCGTTCCTTACATGGAGTGGTTGGTGTTTTGCATAGTTCTAGCTATTGGATTTCACTCCACACTCACCAAACAACTCCTCCACCTTATTATGATGTTGCCCAAGTTTTGGAATCGATCCGAAATTAATAGGTGTAAGAAATTGGACAATTCATTTTCGCACCCAGTTCGTTCCTTACATGGAGTGGTTGGTGTTTTGCTTAGTTCTAGCAATTGGATTTCACTCCAAACTCACCAAATGACTCCTCCCACCTTATTATGATGTTGCCCAAGTTTTGGAATCGATCCGAAATCAATAGGTGTAAGAAATTGGACAATTCAAGTTCGCACCCAGTTCGTTCCTTACATGGAGTGGTTGGTGTTTTGCTTAGTTCTAGCTATTGGATTTCACTCCAAACACAATAAAAGGACTCCTCCCACCTTATTATGATGTTGCCCAAGTTTTGGAATCGATCCGAAGTCAATAGGTGTAAGAAATTGGACAATTCAAGTTCGCACCCAGTTCGGTCCATACATGGAGTGGTTGGGGTTTTGCTTAGTTCTAGCTATTGGATTTCACTCCAAACTCACCAAATGACTCCTCCCACCTTATTATGATGTTGCCCAAGTTGTGGAATCGATCTGAAATCAATAGGTGTAAGAAATTGGACAATTCAAGTTCGCATCCTGTTTGTTCCTTACATGGAGTGGTTGGTGTTTTCAATAGTTCTAGCGATTGGATTTCACTCCAAACTCACCAAATGAATCCTCCCACCTTATTATGATGTTGCAAGTTTCGGAATCGATCCGAAATAAATAGGTGTAAGAAATTGGACAATTCAAGTTCGCACCCAATTCGTTCCTTACATGGAGTGGTTGGTGTTTTGCTTAGTTCTAGCTATTGGATTGCACTCCAAACACAATAATGACTCCTCCCACCTTATTGTGATGTTGCAAAGTTTTGGAATCGATCCGAAATCAATAGGTGTAAGAAATTGGACAATTCAAGTTCGCACCCTGTTCGTTCTTACATGCAGTGGTTGGTGTTTTCAATAGTTCTAGCGATTGGATTTCACTCCAAACTCACCAAATGACTCGTTCCACCTTATTATGATGTTGCCCAAGTTTTGGAATCGATCCGAAATCAATAGGTGTAAGAAATTGGACAATTCAAGTTCGCACCCAGTTCGTTCCTTACATGGAGTGGTTGGTGTTTTGCTTAGTTCTAGCTATTGGATTGCACTCCAAACACAATAAATGACTCCTCCCACCTTATTATGGTGTTGCCCAAGTTTTGGGATCGATCCGAAATCAATAGGTGTAAGAAATTGGACAATTCAAGTTCGCACCCTGTTCGTTTCTTACATGGAGTGGTTGGTGTTTTCAATAGTCCTAGCGATTGGATTTCTCTCCAAACTCACCAAATGACTCCTCCCACCATAATATGATGTTGCCCAAGTTTTTGAATCGATCCGAAATCAATAGGTGTAAGAAATTGGACAATTCAAGTTCGCACCCTGTTCGTTCGTTACATGGAGTGGTTGGTGTTTTGCTTAGTTCTAGCTATGGATTTCACTCCAAACTAAGAAAACGACTCCTCCCACTTCATTATGATGTTGCCCAAGTTTTGGAATCGATCCGAAATCAATAGGTGAAAGAAATTGGACAATTCAAGTTCGCACCCTGTTCGTTCCTTACATGCAGTTGTTGGTGTTTTGCTTAGTTCTAGCTATTGGATTTCACTCCAAACTCACCAAATGACTCCTCCCACCTTATTATGATGTTGCCCAAGTTTTGGAATCGATCCAAAATCAATAGGTGTAAGAAATTGGACAATTCAACTTCGCACCCAGTTCGTTCCTTACATGGAGTGGTTGGTGTTTTGCTTAGTTCTAGCTATTGGATTGCACTCCAAACACAATAAATGACTCCTCCCACCTTATTATGATGTTGCCCAAGTTTTGGAATCGATCCGAAATCAATAGGTGTAAGAAATTGGACAATTCAAGTTCGCACCCAGTTCGTTCCTTACATGGAGTGGTTGGTGTTTTGCTTAGTTGTAGCTATTGGATTTCACTCCGAACACAATAAAAGACTCCTCCCACCATATGATGATGTTGCCCAAGTTTGGAATCGATCCGAAATCAATAGGTGTAAGAAATTGGACAATTCAAGTTCGCACCCTGTTCGTTCCTTACATGGAGTGGTTGGTGTTTTGCTTAGTTCTAGCTATTGGATTTCCCTCCGAACACAATAAAAAGACTCCTCCCACCTTATTATGATGTTGCCCAAGTTTTGGAATCGATCCGAAATCAATAGGTGTAAGAAATTCGACAATTCAAGTTCGCACCCTGTTCGTTCCTTACATGGAGTGGTTGGTGTTTTGCTTAGTTCTAGCTATTGGATTTCACCCCAAACTAAGCAAATGACTCCTCCCACCTCATTATGATGTTGACCAAGTTTTGGAATCGATCCTAAATCAATAGGTGTAAGAAGTTGGACAAGTCAAGGTTCGCACCCAGTTCGTTCCTTACATGGAGTGGTTGGTGTTTTGCTTAGTTCTAGCTATTGGATTTCACTCCAAATACAATAAATGACTCCTCAAACGTTATTATGATGTTGCCAGAGTTTTGGAATCGATCCGAAATCAGTAGGTGTAAGAAATTAGACTTTTCAAGTCGCACCCAGTTCGTTCCTTACATGGAGTGGTTGGTGTTTTGCTTAGTTCTAGCAATTGGATTTCACTCCAAACTCACCAAATGACTCCTCCCCACCTTATTATGATTTGCCCAAGTTTTGGAATCGATCCGAAATCAATAGGTGTAAGAAATTGGACCAATTCAAGTTTCGCACCCAGTTCGTACTTACATGGAGTGGTTGGTGTTTTGCTTAGTTCTAGCTATGGATTTCACTCCAAACTCACCAAATGACTCCTCCCACCTTTTTATGATGTTGCCCAAGTTTTGGAATCGATCCGAATCAATAGGTGTAAGAAATTGGACAATTCACGTTCTCTCCCAGTCGTTCCTTACATGGAGTGGTTGGTGTTTTGCTAGTCCTAGGAATGGATTTCACTCCAAACTCACCCAAATGACTCCTCCCACCTTATTATGATGTTGCCCAGTTTTGAATCGATCCGAAATCAATAGGTGTAAGAAATTCGACAATTCAAGTTCGCACCTGTTAGTCCTTACATGGAGTGGTTGGTGTTTTGCTTATTTCTAGCTATTGGATTTCACTCCAAACTCACCAAATGACTCCTCCCACCTTTTTATGATGTTGCCCAAGTTTTGGAATCGATCCGAAATCAATAGTATAAAAAATTGGACAATTCAAGTTCGCACCCAGTTCGGTCCATACATGGAGTGGTTGGGTTTTGCTTAGTTCTAGCTATTGGATTTCACTCCAAACACAATACATGACTCCTCCCACCATATTATGATGTTGCCCAAATTTTGGAATCGATCCGAAATCAGTAGGTGTAAGAAATGGACAATTCAAGTTCGCACCCTGTTCGTTCCTTACAGGAGTGGTCGGTGTTTTCAATAGTTCTGGCAATTGGATTTCACTCCGAACTCACCAAATGACTCCTTCCACCTTATTATGATGTTGCCCAGGTGTTGGTATCGATCCGAATCAATGGTGTAGAAATTGGACTATTCAAGTTCGCACCCAGTTCGGTCCATACATGGAGTGGTTGGGGTTTGCTTAGTTCTAGCTATTGGATTTCACTCCAAAACAATACATGATCCTCCCACCTTATTATGATGTTGCCCAAATTTTGGAATCGATCGAAGTCAATAGGTGTAAGAAATTGGACAATTCAAGTTCGCACCCAGTTCGTTCCTTACATGGAGTGGTGGTTTTTGCTTAGTTCTAGCTATTGGATTTCACTCCAAACTCACCAAATGACTCCTCCCACCTTTTTATGATATTGCCCCAAGTTTTGGAATCGATCCGAAATCAATAGGTGTAAGAAATTGGACAATTCAAGTTCTCTCCCAGTTCGTTCCTTACATGGAGTGGTTGGTGTTTTGCTTAGTCCTAGGAATTGGATTTCACTCCAAACTCACCAAATGACTCCTCCCACCTTATTATGATGTTGCCCAAGTTTTGGAATCGATCCGAAATCAATAGGTGTAAGAAATTCGACAATTCAAGTTCGCACCCTGTTCGTTCCTTACATGGAGTGGTTGGTGTTTTGCTTAGTTCTGGCTATTGGATTTCACTCCAAACTCACCAAATGACTCCTCCCACCTTATTATGATGTTGCCGAAGTTTTGAAATCTATCCGAAATCAATAGGTGTAAGAAATTGGACAATTCAAGTTCGCACCCTGTTCGTTCCTTACATGGAGTGGTCGGTGTTTTCAATAGTTCTAGCAATTGGATTTCACTCCGAACTCACCAAATGACTCCTTCCACCTTATTATGATGTTGCCCAGTGTTGGAATCGATCCGAAATCAATAGGTGTAAGAAATTGGACTATTCAAGTTCGCAACCCTGTTCGTTCCTTACATGGAGTGTTGGTGTTTTGCTTAGTTCTTGGTATTGGATTTCACTCCAAACTAAGCAAATGACTCCTCCCACCTCATTATGATGTTTCCCAAGTTTGGAATCGATTCGAAATCAATAGGGTGAAAGAAATTGGACAATTCAAGGTCGCACCCTGTTCGTTCCTTACATGGAGTGGTTGGTGTTTTGCTTAGTTCTGGCTATTGGATTTCACTCCAAACTCACCAAATGACTCCTCCCACCATTATGATGTTGCCCAAGTTTTGGAATCGATCCGAAATCAATAGGTGTAAGAAATTGGACAATTCAAGTTCGCACCCTGTTCGTTCTTTACATGGAGTGGTTGGCGTTTGCTTAGTTCTAGCTATGGATTTCACTCCAAACTCACCAAATGACTCCACCCACCTTATTATGATGTTCCCCAAGTTTTCGAATCTATCCGAAATCAATAGGTGTAAGAAATTGGACAATTCAAGTTCGCACCCAGTTCGTTCCTTACATGGAGTGGTTGGTGTTTTGCTAGTTCATTCTATTGGATTTCACTCCAAACACCATAAATGACTCCTCCCACCTTATTATGATGTTGCCCAAGTTTGGAATCGATCCGAAATCAATAGGTGTAAGAAATTGGACAAGTCAAGTTCGCACCCAGTTCGTTCCTTACATGGAGTGGTTGGTGTTTTGCTTAGTTCTAGCTATTGGATTTCACTCCAAACTCACCAATGACTCCTCCACCTTATTATGATTTTGCCCAAGTTTGGAATCTATCCGAAATCAGTAGGTGTAAGAAATTGGACAATTCAAGTTCGCACCCTATTCGTTCCTTACATGGAGTGGTTGGTGTTTTGCTTAGTTCTAGCTATTGGATTTCACTCCAAACACAATAAATGACTCCTCCCACCTTATTATGATGTTGCCCATGTTGGAATCGTTCCGAATCAATAGGTTTAAGAAATTGGAAAATTCAATTTCGCACCCTGTTCGTCCTTACATGGAGTGGTGGTGTTTTCACTAGTTCTAGAGCCATCGGATTTCACTCCAAACTCACAAATGAATCCTTCCACCTTATTATGATGTTGCCCAGGTTTTGGAATCGATCCGAAATCAATAGGTGTAAGACATTGGACAATTCAAGTTCGCACCCAGTTAGTTCCTTACATGGAGTGGTTGGTGTTTTGCTTAGTTCGGCTATATTGGATTTCACTCCAAAAATCACCAAATGACTCCTACCACTTATTATGATGTTGCCAAGTTTTGAACTGATCCGAAAATCAATAGGTGTAAGAAATTGGGACAATTCAAGTTCGCACCAGTTCGTTCCTTACATGGAGTGGTTGGTGTTTGCTTATAGTTCAATCTATGGATTTCACTCCAAACACAATAAATGACTCCTCCCACCTTATTCTGACTGTCTGCCAAGTTTTGGAATCGATCCGAAATCAATAGGTGTAAGAAATTGGACAAGTCAAGTTCGCACCCAGTTCGTTCCTTACATGGAGTGGTTGGTGTTTTGCTTAGTTCTAGCTATTGGATTTCACTCCAAAACAATAAATGACTCCTCCCACCTTATTATGATGTTGCCCAAGTTTTGGAATCGTTCCGAAATCAATAGGTTTAAGAAATTGGAAAATTCAATTTCGCACCCTGTTCGTTCCTTACATGGAGTGGTTGGTGTTTTCAATAGTTCTAGCCATCGGATTTCACTCCAAACTCACCAAATGATCCTCCACCTTATTATGATGTTGCCCTGGTTTGGAATCGATCCCGAAATCATAGTGTAAGAAATTGGACAATTCAGTTCGCACCCTGTTCTTTCCTTACATGGAGTGGTTGGTGTTTTGCTTAGTTCGGCTATTGGATTTCACTCCAAACTCACCAAATGACTCCACCCACCTTATTATGCTGTTTGCCCAAGTTTTCGAATCTATCCGAAATCAATAGGTGTAAGAAATTGGACAATTCAAGTTCGCACCCAGTTCGTTCCTTACATGGAGTGGTTGGTGTTTTGCTTAGTTCATTCTATTGGATTTCACTCCAAACACAATAAATGACTCCTCCCACCTTATTATGATGTTGCCCCAAGTTTGGAATCGTTCCGAAATCAATAGGTTAAGAAATTGGAAATTCAATTTCGCACCCTGTTCGTTCCTTACATGGAGTGGTTGGTGTTTTCATAGTTCTAGCCATCGGATTTCACTCCAAACTCACCAAATGAATCCTTCCACCTTATTATGATGTTGCCTGGGTTTGGAATCGATCCGAAATCATAGGTGTAAGAATTGGGACCATTCAAGTTCGCACCCAATCCATTCCTTACATGGAGTGGTTGGTGTTTTGCTTAGTTCTAGCTCTTGGATTTCACTCCAAACACAATATGACTCCTCCACCTTATTATGATGTGCCCAAGTTTGGAATCGATCCGCAATCAATAGGTGAAAAGAAATTGGACAATTCAAGTTCGCACCCTGTTCGTTCCTTACATGGAGTGGTTGGTGTTTTGCTTAGTTCTGGCTATTGGATTTCACTCCAAACCACCAAATGACTCCTCCCACCTTATTATGATGTTGCCCAAGTTTTGGAATCGATCCGAAATCAGTAGGTGTAAGAAATTGGACAAGTCAAGTTCGCACCCAGTTCGTTCCTTACATGGAGTGGTTGGTGTTTTGCTTAGTTCTAATACTGGATTTCACTCCAAACCATAAATGACTCCTCCCACCTCTTATGATGTTGCCCAAGTTTTGGAATCGACCGAATCATAGGTGTAAGAAATTGGACAATTCAAGTTCGCACCAGTTTCCTTACATGGGTGGTTGGTGTTTTGCTTAGTTCTAGCTATTGGATTTCACTCCAAACTCACCAATGACTCCTCCCACCT
The DNA here is from genome assembly GCA_005406145.1 of Prunus yedoensis. Taxonomy (NCBI): domain Eukaryota; kingdom Viridiplantae; phylum Streptophyta; class Magnoliopsida; order Rosales; family Rosaceae; genus Prunus; species Prunus yedoensis. The sequence goes on from BJCG01004542.1 coordinate 34,979, forward strand.
TATTATGATGTTGCCCAAGTTTGGAATCGATCGAATTCAAAGGTGTAGGAAATTTGACGATTCAAGTTCGCACCCTGTTCGTTCCTTACATGGAGTGGTTGGTGTTTTGCTTAGTTCTAGCTATTGGATTTCACTCCAAACTCCCCAAATGACTCTCCCACCTTATTATGATGTTGCCCAAGTTTTGGAATCAATCCGAAATCAATAGGTGTAAGAAATTGGACAATTCAAGTTCGCACCCAGTTCGTTCCTTACATTGAGTGGTTGGTGTTTTGCTTAGTTCTAGCTATTGGATTTCACTCCAAACTCACCAAATGACTCCTCCCACCTTATTATGATGTTGCCCAAGTTTTGGAATCGATCCGAAATCAATAGGTGTAAGAAATTGGACAATTCAATTTCGCACCCTGTTCGTTCCTTACATGGAGTGGTCGGTGTTTTGAATAGTTCTAGCAATTGGATTTCACTCCAAACTCACCAACTGACTCCTCCCACCTTATTATGATGTTGCCCAAGTTTTGGAATCGATCCGAAATCAATAGGTGTAGGAAATTTGACGATTCAAGTTCGCACCCAGTTCGGTCCTTACATGGAGTGGTTGGTGTTTTGCTTTGTTCTAGCTATTGGATTTCACTCCAAATACAATAAATGACTCCTCCCACCTTATTATGATGTTGCCCAAGTTTTGGAATTGATCCGAAATCAATAGGTGTAGGAAATTTGACGATTTAAGTTCGCACCCTGTTCGTTCCTTACATGGAGTGGTTGGTGTTTTGCTTAGTTCTAGCTATTGGATTTCACTCCAAACTCCCAAGTGACTCCTCCCAGCTTATTATGATGTTGCCCAAGTTTTGGAATCGATCCGAAATCAATAGGTGTAAGAAATTGGACAAGTCAAGTTCGCACCCAGTTCGTTCCTTACATGGAGTGGTTGGTGTTTTGCTTAGTTCTAGCTATTGGATTTCACTCCAAATACAATAAATGACTCCTCCCACCTTATTATGATGTTGCCCAAGTTTTGGAATCGATCCGAAATCAATAGGTGTAAGAAATTGGACAATTCAAGTTCGCACCCAGTTCGTTCCTTACATTGAGTGGTTGGTGTTTTGCTTAGTTCTAGCTATTGGATTTCACTCCAAACTCACCAAATGACTCCTCCCACCTTATTATGATGTTGCCCAAGTTTTGGAATCGATCCGAAATCAATAGGTGTAAGAAATTGGACAAGTCAAGTTCGCACCCAGTTCGTTCCTTACATGGAGTGGTTGGTGTTTTGCTTAGTTCTAGCGCTTGGATTTCACTCCAAATACAATAAATGACTCCTCCCACCTTATTATGATGTTGCCCAAGTTTTGGAATCGATCCGAAATCAATAGGTGTAAGAAATTGGACAATTCATGTTCGCACCCAGTTCGTTCCTTACATGGAGTGGTTGGTGTTTTGCTTAGTTCTAGCTATTGGATTTCACTCCAAACTCACCAAATGACTCCTCCCACCTTATTATGATGTTGCCCAAGTTTTGGAATCTATCCGAAATCAGTAGGTGTAAGAAATTGGACAATTCAAGTTCGCACCCTGTTCGTTCCTTACATGGAGTGGTTGGTGTTTTAGTTCTAGCTATTGGATTTCACTCCAAAACAATAAATGACTCCTCCCACCTTATTATGATGTTGCCCAAGTTTTGGAATCGATCCGAAATCAATAGGTGTAAGAAATTGGAGAAGTCAAGTTCGCACCCAGTTCGTTCCTTACATGGAGTGGTTGGTGTTTTGCTTAGTTCTAGCTATTGGATTTCACTCCAAACTCACCAAATGACTCCTCCCACCTTATTATGATGTTGCCCAAGTTTTGGAATCTATCCGAAATCAGTAGGTCTAAGAAATTGGACAATTCAAGTTCGCACCCTGTTCGTTCCTTACATGGAGTGGTCGGTGTTTTCAATAGTTCTAGCAATTGGATTTCACTCCGAACTCACCAAATGACTCCTTCCACCTTATTATGATGTTGCCCAGGTTTTGGAATCGATCCGAAATCAATAGGTGTAAGAAATTGGACAATTCAATTTCGCACCCTGTTCGTTCCTTACATGGAGTGTCGGTGTTTTGAATAGTTGTAGCAATTGGATTTCACTCCAAACTCACCAAATGACTCCTCCCACCTTATTATGATGTTGCCCAAGTTTTGGAATCAATCTGAATTCAATAGGTGTAGGAAATTTGACGAATCAAGTTCGCACCCAGTTCGTTCCTTACATGGAGTGGTCGGTGTTTTGAATAGTTCTTGCAATTGGATTTCACTCCAAACTCACCAAATGACTCCTCCCACCTTATTATGATGTTGCCCAGGTTTTGGAATCGATCCGAAATCAATAGGTGTAGGAAATTTGACGATTCAAGTTCGCACCCAATTCCGTCCTTACATGGAGTGGTTGGTGTTTTGCTTAGTTCTAGCTATTGGATTTCACTCCAAATACAATAAATGACTCCTCCCACCTTATTATGATGTTGCCCAAGTTTTGGAATCGATCCGAAATCAATAGGTGTAGGAAATTTGACGATTCAATTTCGCACCCTGTTCGTTCCTTACATGGAGTGGTTGGTGTTTTGCTTAGTTCTAGGTATTGGATTTAACTCCAAACTAAGCAAATGACTCCTCCCACCTCATTATGGTGTTGCCCAAGTTTTGGAATCGATCCGAAATCAATAGGTGAAAGAAATTGGACAATTCAAGTTCACACCCTGTTCGTTCCTTACATGGAGTGGTTGGTGTTTTGCTTAGTTCTAACAATTGGATTTCACTCCAAACTCACCAAATGACTCCTCCCACCTTATTATGATGTTGCCCAAGTTTTGGAATCGATCCGAAATCAATAGGTGTAAGAAATTGGACAATTCAAGTTCGCACCCAGTTCGTTCCTTACATGGAGTAGTTGGTGTTTTGCTTAGTTCTAGCAATTGGATTTCACTCCAAACTCACCAAATGACTCCTCCCACCTTATTATGATGTTGCCCAAGTTTTGGAATCGATCCGAAATCAATAGGTGTAAGAAATTGGACAATTCAAGTTCGCTCCCAGTTCGTTCCTTACATGGAGTGGTTGGTGTTTTGCTTAGTTCTAGCTATTGGATTTCACTCCAAACACAATAAAAGACTCCTCCCACCTTATTATGAAGTTGCCCAAGTTTTGGAATCGATCCGAAATCAATAGGTGTAAGAAATTGGACAATTCAAGTTCGCACCCAGTTCGTTCCTTACATGGAGTGGTTGGTGTTTTGCTTAGTTCTAGCAATTTGATTTCACTCCAAACTCAACAATGACTCCTCCCACCTTATTATGATGTTGCCCAAGTTTTGGAATCGATCCGAAATCAATAGGTGTAAGAAATTGGACAATTCAAGTTCGCACCCAGTTCGTTCCTTACATTGAGTGGTTGGTGTTTGCTTAGTTCTAGCTATTGGATTTC